>JBBMEF010023108.1:7592-17772 GCA_037832685.1 Sicyos baderoa | reverse complement strand
ATGACTTTTACTTACTTTTAAAACTTGCTACAAACGATAAGGTATACTTGCCTTTGCAAATCGCTGCAAAACATTTACAATATTCGCATTTTGCGAACACACCTTAGCGCGGTCAATACCCTACGGCGACGGAGCTCTATTCCGTCGGCTTAGACATCCTATGCTGACGGAGCCAGTTTCGTCGACTTAGACTCCCTACGAAGACGGTGCTCTCCGCCGCCGTAGATCTTCAGGTTTTTTTTTAATTCATAATTTTTTTTTTAATTTTAAAAAAACATTCAAAATGAATCTCCAAATGAACCTATAAACAGTAATTCAACATCTAAAATAAGTTCATACATTTAACAAATTAAATAATGTTCAAGTTTCCATATAACAAAATGAAAAAGATCCATGATTCATTCATGTTTCCAAACTTCATCATTCAAAATAACATAATCCAATGTTAGAAATGGAATATGTACCCTAAGTAAGACAAAAAAAAAGAGACCAAAATGTAAACCTAATAGCATAATCTCATTACATCTTTATCGCACCAAAAAAAATACATGAAATAGAGAACAAAAAATATGATTAGAATGAGTTTACCAAAAATCTAAAAAATACGATTAGATGGGTTTACCCATATAACTTGTAAGTTCTACCTTAAAATAATATAAATCTAAAAAAATTCTATAAAAAATTTGGGCAGCATAACGACGTATTTTAAATTTACCCAAAAATTGTAAACCTGTGAAATTTTTTATATATTAACAATTGTGACTATCTTTGTTGCAAGATAGCCACAATACAATCAAATTAAAAACCTATTTGCATTAAATTGTAAGTCTAATTGATGTAGGATATCCAAAATGAAATAGATTAGAAAAGTACCTAGCTATTTAGACGAAGTACTGCCATCATTGAGCTTCTTCAAGACTTCCGCTAGTTTTGCTTCAATATTAGCTTGCGCCTTGGTTAGCCGGATCACTTGATTTCGAAGCTCTTCGTTGTCCACCATGAGCGCTACTATCTCCTCGTTCAGTTCATGGTCATGAGTTGATATTCCATTTGTAGTCCTCGAAGTCGTGCTAGACAATTTACTTTTCATCACATTCTCAATACACTCATTTACCACAGGATTATCCAAGTCAAGTTCGAAATGAACCTATAGCAGTTAAATAAATAATTCACAGTTAGTTAATTTACATCAAATTTTAGGAATCAAGTGAAGTTTGATTTTACTTTACCAGAAGTTTTTTCTTGACGAGTTCCTTTAGTTTGTCAGATACCTCAGACCATTCTGAAATACATACCGGAAATGATTCCCATACCAGAACCCCGATCTGGTGGCTAAGAGTTGTCGAATCTGGCCCTACTGCCTTTTTGTTCTTCGCACTGAATCGAACCTTAACTCGGTGTCCATCGCTATGGACTCGTCTATCCAATTTTCCCCCTATCGAGTGGCCACGCAACTCTCGATTGTTGCTACTAGCTGTTACACATATATTAGTAAAATACTATAAAAGAATAGTGAAAATTTGTATATGAGTTAATAATAGTTTTAACTCCAGTATCACCTCCTGAATCAGTTGTAGCGGGGATGACATCTTTATTATCAGTGTCGTCAAAGATTGATGTGGCCATATTTTTCAAGCCAACCGACATATTAATAACCTGCAAAAACATCAATATATTTTTTAAGTCGAAATGATGATAACATAATGCATGCAACCTATATTTGAC
Source organism: Sicyos baderoa (assembly GCA_037832685.1). Taxonomy (NCBI): domain Eukaryota; kingdom Viridiplantae; phylum Streptophyta; class Magnoliopsida; order Cucurbitales; family Cucurbitaceae; genus Sicyos; species Sicyos baderoa. The sequence continues at coordinate 16,047 of JBBMEF010023108.1, read as the reverse complement.
TTAAAAGGACAAAGCAAGTAACAATTATGTGTTAGAAGGAGAGTCCTCGAACTGAACACTATCTTCCAAAGTCTCTATATCCTCATCGTCATCATTAATGAATTGATTATCATCTACTACTTCATGATTAGTTGACAACCGATAGTCATTCATCGGTCGATCTTCTATTTTTGGTGCAACATTTTTCCTACACAACGAGTTGTCTTCCAAAGACTCGTCAACTCGTTTTCCACCCTCAACTAGTATGAATTCATGTTGATTAATTTCAAGTTCTCCAATTTGAGGATTTTCCACTTGGGGAACATCTCCTAAACTTTTATTCGGCACTAGTTGAACAACTTTCCAGTGTGTTCCATGTTTTGGATTGTCTATATAGAACACTTGTTTTGTTTGGCTAGCAAGGATAAATGACTCAGTTTTGTACCAATATTGAGATGTATTTATCGATCTTAAGCCTAGATGATAGTGATATCTTCCTTTTTTACTGTCTGTGTTGTACCAGACACATTTAAACATCATTACTCGTCCTGCACTTACAAAAGATAAGTCGAACACTTCAGTCAACACACCATAGTAATTGTACGAGTCTGTTGAGGTTCCACCTTCACCAAGAACCATTATGTCATTATTTTGTGTAACACGACCCTCGTCATTTTTCACTGTCATAAACCAAACTCTATTCACTATACAAGTTGTATACGACTAGGAAGGAGGATTAGGTCTCATCGCCATTGCGTGAAGCACCTATTTTTTAAATCAATCCAGAAACTCTTGCTCGTGTTTTTTTTACATAAAGTATCTAAGGTTTGTGCACTAGCTCGAAGCAATTCTAAATGTTTTCTACAAAAAAAAAAAAACACACAAAAACAAAATAAAAACAAAACAAATGTTAGTAACCATATCACATTCCAAAACTTCAAGTATCGTATGAATTAGGAGTACTTACATAAGATAAACATGTATCCCGTCACAATTATTCAGAATATACGAATGTAATCTCCGCATATCCAAAGGATTTAAGGTGCGGTTCGTTGCTTTAACTATTGGTCGCACATTTTGTCTATACACCTCCTACTCTCCAAAAAATTCGGTGTTTGGATTTTGTTAGTGACCTTATAATACATCAGTTTGACCAAAAAATATAACGACGAGAAACTCGTACATCCAGGATACAATTCATCACATGCTTCGTTCATTAAATCATCAAATAATGTCTATTGCTCCCTTTGTTCTTCATTAGTTGGATCATCGGTATCAAAATTATGACCAAGTTCTTCATCTTCATTTGATTCGATAGTGGCACGATTGATATCATTCAACATTTCCATCATCTCATTGTCATTGTTGTCATTAGTGGACTCGCCTATATTCATCCTATCAGCATGTGCATGCCTTATATCCACCAGTCTTATTCTTTGTCGCTCTAACCTAGATAAATCTACCGGTTCACCATGGTACACCCAATGACTGTATGATGCTAACATTCCATTTGTTAACATATGACGTTTTACTTTTTCTATAGATTTTCATGAACCATTCATGCATTTATTACATGGACATCTCACTTCACCCATTCATGCATTTATTACATGGACATCTCACTTCACCCATACAGTTGACGTGATTCTTGGCCATTTCTAAAAAAGATTTGACGCCTTCAACATATTCTATAAACAATATTTCTCTATTTCTAAGTCAATCTTTGTTCATTTTTTGATGTCCTAAAAAATCTGACATGAATAGTTTAAAATTCAATATAAATAATTTTTGGAGTATAACGACGTATTTTGGATTTCACCAAAAATATAACATGTTATGTAATACATGTGAAACATAATTGTGGCTATCCTTTGTTGCAGGATAACCACACAACCACATTAACAAACAACTTAAAAACAAAGTAGAATTTAAATGAAGAAGGTTCAAATTCCCAAGTTTCTCATAGTTCTTTACAAACACATACAAAACTTTAGATTTATCAAAATGAAAAGGTTGAAAGATGGAAAACCAATAGCTCTAAGTTGTGTTTTTTACTTTTTAGTTCTTTAGATTTATCAAAGTAAAAAGGTTGAAAGATGGAAAAGCCAATAACTCTAAGTTTTGTTTTCTCATAGTTCATTAGATTTATCAAAGTGAAAAGGTTGAAAGATGGAAAAGCCAATATCTCTAAGTTGTGTTTTCTACTTTCATAGTTCATTAGATTTATCAAAGTGAAAAGGTTTAAAGATGGAAAAGGAAGGCTTCTTTTGCAGAGTGTCTAATCCATGTATTTTTGTTGATTATTCTTTGCCATAAACATTTGTGTTTTCTACTTTCTAGTTCTTTGCCATAAATATTTTCATGTTTAAAAAAAAAAAAAAAAAAAAAAAAAAAAAAAAAAAAAAAAAAAAACTCAAGTTTATTTGTTCTATTATCTGCTTAAAATTCAAGCAAAAGTACAGTTTTAAGGAATTTGACTACAAATTCTAATAGTATTTTAAAAAAAGAAAGGTTGATGCTTTTATAAATAGAAGGATAAAAAGAAAAGGCATGTGGGGGAGGAACTTGGTGAGGACCCATAAAAGCCAAATCAAAGAAAGAAGAAGCTGCCATTATATTGGTGTGTGTGTACATGCTTGATGAGTTTAGGGAGGAATGGGGTGAGAGATTTTGCATCTTTGATATTACTTTGCAATACAAATAGAAACAAAAACAAAGGAAAAGGACCACATGGCATTAAATTCTTGAGATGCAAAAGCCAAAAGCAAAGCATATCAATTAAAAAGTGTTGCACAGCCAAGCTCACAGCTAAAATGAGGTTAATAAATTTTTGCATTTCTTCTCAATTAATCATTTTTCAACAATTTTCAATTACTAAAGAATAACAGATTAAAACTCTTGAAGTGAATAGTATGATTCTACAAGCAATTAATGTTGAAGATGGTTGAGATAAATACCAAAGAGTTGGAAGGGACCTCCTTGTTTGGGGTTTCAGTTGAAGAATAATTATTGACAACTTTTATTCTTATCTGATCTTAATTTAATTTTTACCAGTTTCTTTTTCACTCTTTAATTCCATAATTGAACAATGTGTTGCTGTTGCTTCTACCAAACCAACTTTGATGGATATTGCTTCTTTTATGTTTAAAAACTTAGTTCTTCCAATCTGGTTTTACATCTCATTCAAATGCAAAGAAATTAGTTGTGCCTAATTGTTTGTCTTGTTAACAAAAAATGCAAATGCAGAAGAAGGCGGCCGGCGTACCTGGATAGGTGGCGTCGACGACGAGAGAAAGAAGAAGAAGAAGGCGATCGGGTCGCAGGTTCGGGCTAGACGTGGGCTGAAGAAGAAGAAGGGTGTTGCGTGCTCATACGCTGGCGTTCGGGTCCTCGGCGGCTGGTTTCACGACATCCCAGCTCGGGTCCTCAATGGCTGTTGGTGGTGCACTGGCGACGAAGACGAAAGTGGCAAGGAAGGAGATGGGGGGCGCAGATGGTTTAGAGGAAGGGAAGGAGGGGCATAAATCGTTTAAATAGGGAAGGGAATGAGGATTGTTTAATTGGGTTTTCTTTTTAAATTACTCTACGCAGACGGAAACATGACTCTGTCGGTATAGGTCTTGATTCCCCCATTTCCATTTTCGGCGAAATTCTTTAGCTAAAGCGACGGAGTTTACTTTTCCGTCGGCACAAGTGTACTACTCAAGGTCGACGGAAATCACTTATATCGGCATAGACTATCTATGACAACGCAATTTGCTTCCGTTGGCAAAAACCACTTTTCATGTAGCAAACTAAGAAAAGAACATTCTATTAGAGGATCTTTGCATTCTTTATTCTAGATTGTCAATAGGTAGGTCCAATTTTCAACCTAACTTCATTAAATAAATATTGTTTGGCTTTTGTTAATTCTTTTCAAACCTTGAAACGAGTTCAATAAGGTCAATTATTTGTCCAAACATTGGGAAAAAATTCTATGGAAGGGTATTTAGATATCTAGCTACGTATGTTTATAAGAATCGAGTATGATACAACCTTCGTATAATTTTTCAATGAATGTTATAAAGACGAACTCTAGTTTGTAAATATTCAAAGCTCGAAACAAGACAATTTTATTCAAAATATGATTCAAAGATTAGAAGAAAACTTGATAGGGAGATTCTTTTGGTACCGTTAAATAGATAAAATGAGCAACAACTATGATTAAATATATTTTTTTCATAAATTTAAAAGTAATATGGACGCTAGAATGTGGGCTTGAACCTCCGACTTTATGGTTAACACACAAACTTTTAAACACTAGTTTCGAACCTTTTCAAAAAAAAAAAAAAAAAACTAGTTTCGAATGGTATAGTATTTTTAGAGATGTTATAACAATTTAGTTTATATGCTCTTATTAACTTGTATCTTTTAACTACTATATATTCATATAAATCTCTATGATTAAAAATGCTTTTACGATCAGATAAAATTCTTATAAACATACAAATAAATTATGAGTAATAAAACAAGGATGCAAAAAACAAGGCATCAAACATGATTTTGATATAAAATTTCAAAAATTCCTAACGAGTGAATCACTCATTTGTGCTTGCCCTTCAAGTTTCGAGTTAAAATATATGATGGTACGGTGAAATGAATAAATGTTTTAAGTATTGTATTGATAGTGTTGTTCTTTAAAATATATCTAATTTCATCGATGATTATCAATGACATGTTTGAACCAAGTCATGAAAAGGTTCATCGCATTTAAAGCCTTTTTAGAAAACACATATTAAGAGATTTTTTATCCTAAATTTGAAACGTTTAAAAAAAAATTGTTTCATATTTTGCTCTTTTGAACATTAAAAAGCTAAAACGTCAGAGAATCACTTTAAAAGTCTTACTTTCAAATTTTGGACTAACTATTGACCAAATTTATTATTTACAAATATTGTTTTCTACTAAAGACTTGAAGCATGTCGAATCAGTCCAACATAAAGGAATACCCTAGGGGTGTTGAGGAGGACTATAAATATCGATTCCAGGGATCGAACCCGTGACAGTGATGTTGAACTGGTTTACAACCAAACAATGAAACCATTGCGCCACCGACGCATCCGATAATTGTCTATTACTCTTTAGTGTTTGAAAGAAGCCAAGTTTGGCTAATATTTTTTTCCAAACTAAGAAAAGAACATTCCATCGAAGGATCTTTGCATTCTATATTCTCGATTGTCAAAAAGGGCTTAGGTAGGTCCAATTTTCAATCGAACTTCACTAAATAAATACTGATTGGAAAAACTTTTGTTAATTCTTCGCAAACCTTGAATAGGTTGAATAAGGTCAATTATTCCTCCAAACATTGAGAAAAAATTCTATGAAAGAGATTCAGATATCTCGCTATGGATGTTCATAAGAACCGAGTATGATACTACCTTTATTTAAGTTTTACAATGAACGTTAAAAAGACGAACTCTTGTTTGTAAATATTCAAAGCTCGAAACAAGGCAATTTTATTCAAAACATGATTAGAAGATGAGAAGAACACTTCATAAAGAGATTTTTTCGGTATTTAGATCAAAATAAATAAAAAGAACAACAACTATGAATCAATATTTTCTTCATTCATTTAAATATAATCAGGGCTTGAACCTCCAACCTTGTGGTTAACAGCTACACGCTCTAGCCAACTAAGCTATTCCAACACTTTGGTATAAACATTTATTTGATGTTTTAATTTCTTTATAAACACTTGTTTCGAACGGTATAGTTTTCTTTCGAGAGATGTTGTAACAATGTAGTTTATGTACTCTTATTAACTTGTATATTTTAATTAATGTAATTTCGCGTATAAATCTTCATGATATTAGCCAAGTTTTGCTAATATTTTTTCCAAACTAAGAAACACCTTACGTGACTATAAATAAGAGTCATTGTGTCTGGTGTCATGAAAGTTTCAACCATGACTATGTTAAAAGTGCCATGGTAGAATGAATAATGAATCTATGTTATAGTTGTAGAGAGATTTTTTTAAAAAACATGAACCACAACCATGATTTTGATATAAAGTTTCAAAAATTCCATAACGAGTGAAACACCCATCTCTATGTTCATTTTTTTTAATCATTTATATATATTTTTTTCATTTTCTACTGATTTTAAATTTTTTTTCTACTGTTTTTTATTAGTTTAAAATTCATACTGCTTAAAAACTTGAATTTTAAAAAAATATTTTGATTTAATTTTTTACTGTTTTATAAGAATTCTGCATTTAAGAAATAAAATTATTTTATCCTTTTAAAAATATTTCCCAAAAAGTATATATAAAATTTTTAAAAAATTAAAAAATCCCCGCGGGGAACCCGGTCCCCGTTGGTGCCCCGCTTCCCACCCCGATCCCTGAGAAAAAAAATGGGGATTTATCCGAAGACGGGGATTAAGTTTAGTGGCGGGGACGGGGACGAGGAAGCCATTCCCCGACCTCGCCCTGCCCTGTGGGCATCTCTACCCATTTGTGCTTGTCCTTCAAGTTTCGAGTTCAAATATTTAATGGTACGGTGAAATGAATAAACGTTTAAGTATTGTATTGATGGAGTTGTTCTTTAAAACATATCTAATTCCATTGATGATTGTCAATGACATATTTGAACTAAGTCAGGTTCATCGCATTTAAAGCCTTTTTAGAAAACACATATTAGGAGATTTTTTATCCCAAATTTGAATCGTTTTTAGAAAAATTGTTTCATATTTTTTTCTTTTGAACATTCAAAAGCGAAAACTTCAAAGAATCACTTCAAAAGTCTTACTTTCAAAGTTTGGACTAAATATTGACCAAATTTATTATTTCCAAATGTTGTTTTCTACTCAAGACTTGAAACAGTCTGTCCAAAATAAAGGAAGATCCTAAGGGCAATATTTTTTTTTTTTTTAGTATAAGTTGGAAGAGGAGGATTTAAATAATAATTACAGGGATCGGACCCTTGACACTGCTGTTGCAATGATTTGCACTGGTTTACAACCAAACAATGAAATTACCATTGCACCACTGACCCATTCGATAATTATTTGTTACTCTTTAGTGCTTGAAAGAAGGGAAGTTTGACTAATATTTTTTCCAAACCAAGAAAAGAACATTCCATTGGAGGATCTTTGCATTCTATATTCTCGATTGTCAAAAAGGGCTTAGGTAGGTCCAATTTTCAATCGAACTTCATTAAATAAATAATGTTTGGACAAACTTTTGTTAATTCTTTGCAAACCTTGAAATGTGTTGAATAAGGTCAATTATTCCTCCAAACATTGAAAAAAAATTCTATGGAAGGGATTCAGATATCTCGCTACGGATGTTCATTAGAACTGAGTATGATACTACCTTTGTTTTAGATTTACAATGAACGTTATAAAGACGAACTCTTGTTTGTAAATATTCAAAGCTCGAAACAAGGCAAGTATATTCAAAACATGGTTAGAAGATGAGAAGAATACTTCATAGAGAGATTTTTTCGGTATTTAGGTCAAAATAAATAAAAAGAACAACAACTATGATTCAATATTTTTTTCATTCATTTTAGGTCAATTATTCCTCCAAACATTGAGAAAAAGTTCTATGGAAGGGATTCAGATATCTCGCTACGGATGTTCATAAGAACCGAGTATGATACTTACATTTGTTTAAGTTTTACAATGAACGTTATAAAGATAAACTCTTGTTTGTAAATATTCAAAGCTCGAACATGGCAAGTTTATTCAAAACATGATTAGAAGATGAGACGAACACTACATAGAGAGATTTTTTCGGTATTTATGTCAAAATAAATAAAAAGAACAACAACTATGATTCAAATATTTTTTTCATTCATTTTAGGTCAATTATTCCTCCAAACATTGAGAAAAACTTCTATGGAAGGGATTGAGATATCTCGCTACGGATGTTCATAAGAACCGAGTATGATACTACTTTTGTTTAAGTTTTACAATGAACGTTATAAACACAAACTCTTGTTTGTAAATATTCAAAGCTCGAACATGGCAAGTTTATGCAAAACATGATTAGAAGATGAGACGAACACTTCATAAAGAGATTTTTTCGATATTTAGGTCAAAATAAATAAAAAGAACCAACAACTATGACTCAATATTTTTTTCATTCATTTAATTATAATATTGACGCTAGAAGGAGGGCTTGAACCTCCGACCTTGTGGTTAACAGCCACACGCTCTAGCCAACTGAGCTATTCCAGCACTTTGGTATTAACATTTATTTGATGTTTTAATTTCTTTATAAACACTAGTTTCGAACGGTATAGTTTTCTTTCATATTTTTTCCAAACTAAGAAACACCTTACATGACTAAAAATAAGAGTCATTTCAACCATGACTATGTTAAAAGTGTCGTAGAACCAATAATAACACTATGTTATTGTTGTAGAGAGATTTTTATTCAAAACATGAACAACAACTATGATTCAATATTTTTTTCATTCATTTTAATATA
>JBBMEF010023097.1:0-17773 GCA_037832685.1 Sicyos baderoa | reverse complement strand
TTGCAAATATTTTCAAAAAGTTGCTATTTACTCAATTTTTTTATCTTATTGTAATATACATGCAAATTCCCCTATATTTAATTATATAAATCAATATTTTATATAAAAAAAAATCGGACCAAATCGACCGACTGAACACACCCCTAATTCGAAAAAGGGAGAGAGAAAAACCAACCGAAACTTGTAGCGTGGGAATGCAAATGACTGGCAGAAGAAAACATCGGAAGAATTCTGCTTCCAACCCTTCTGGTTACCGAACGCAAAGCCATGATCACACTGCAATGGATTCGAATCTCGTTATTGGAAAACCAAATTGAATGTATCCAATTTCAGAAATCGGTATGAAACCGAACAAATCGAAAATTCAGTTTTGAACGAATTATAGAGAAACAGAAACTTCAAGAACGGAAGAATCAAATGAAAAATGATTTGGAGATTTACCTTGTGATTGAAAATCGAGAAGGATCAGCGACGAAGAAAGGTCTGTAGCTTAAGCTCAGTGTATATAATTAGGGCTCAAACCTTCAATCGTTCACGAAACATTTTTTATAATATGTATATTACTTTTACATTCTTTGCAACCTATTTTTAGAGATGAAAATTTTAAAAAATAATATTATTATTATTATTAACGCTTTGAATTAACAAAAAAGAAAACTTATTAATTTGGAGATTTTACAAATTAGAATTTAAAAGGGGATTTTTCATGTATAACAAAAATGAGCTAAAAAATTGTATCTATAGCATAAAAGTGAAAATAATTGCACATATACCAAAATTTTGAGTGATTTAACTCAATGAGTTGAGCTCAATCACTTAACAAACTGATTGAGTTTAATCACTAGTTATTGATTGAATTCGAATCACTAAAATTTTTGGTATAAACGAATTTTTGATAAAAAAAATGTGCTATAATTATAATAGAGAGCCCTAAAGTAGGTATACATAACAAATTTCCAATTTAAAATTTAATTTCTATAATTTTTAAAGTAAAATTTAGATTAAGTGAGCTAGTGGTTAAGACAATTAAGTAGGTAAGAGACACTATTACTAAGAGTCAGAGACGTAATTGGTTATCTTATTAGGTAATAGTTCATTTCAACTTCACGGTCACAAGTTCAAACTTGAAAATCGATATTTAACCCTCATATTATTTGGGAGTAATTTTGCCCTCTCTAATATAACCTAGATTCTAAATATTATAAAGTCACGTTAATTTTGTCTACCATATCATCATTATTTACACATCGTAAATTTTTTTAGTTTTTCCAAACACCGAAATAGATATCAGTAAAAATTAAAATAAATTTAGAAGAAAAAAAAATCCTAAATAGATAGTTACATCTAACCTAGTAAAGAAATAATGTTGCAATCATTTAAATATACTTCCCATAATCTTCTCATGTATAATCATCTCTTTTATCTCTCTTAGTTCTTTAATTTTATTATAAATCATAACCACAATCAAAGCTTGAATCTGTAAAGCATTCACAAATAGAGCAAATATGAAAAGCTCCTGGATGCAGTAGTTAACATAAATACATACAAACAAATTCAAATCAATCACCACCATTCCTTTTCCTCCATCAACAACAAAGGAAAACTGTAGCCATATCCATCAATGCATGTATAGTTGCCTAGCAGCCATGAGCGCAACGCAGTGACGTCGAAATCTTCGGTATCAACCACCTCATTTCGACATCAGATTCGACAGGTTCATAAACAGTGTGTTGTCAACTACTTTTCGTATTTACTTGGTGGACAGTTCGTGTTTTATTCCCCAAATATCTATTGCTATGACATGACTAACTTGGTTAGCTTATGTACCTTCATTAGCAGGCACACAACCAGTTTCGTATTATTAACAACTGTAAAGTAAACGACTATCCGGTTCCTCCAGAGAATGCGCTCTACCACTCGAAAGAATTTGCTCTTCTAAGAACACGCTTTGGTCTCCGCTTCTCGCTGATTGGAATGAGTTTCTCCATGAGCTTCAATAGAAATACCAGTTCGTCAGTTATACTATCACACAAAAGAGAATCAAATCAATCCATTTTAAAGGGGTAAAAAGTAATATGTAGAGTAGCTTCATTTGTATGCAATTAAATAAAGCTATAGGATGCTACAGGAATTTCGATCAATCAAAGTCTTATCTAATTGCATAATTGTGCTGAAGAAACATTAACAATCGATTCAAATGTCAAATATCATTCAGCTCAAGAACTTTGGAGAAATAACAAATTGCACTCGCACAAATTAAGCAATAAACACAGAATTTGTGATTATTGTGTTTCAGTGAACATAGGCCACAGTCAATACATATATTTATTATTTTAATATCCATGAGGGTCCAAACCACAGCTTACGCGCACCTCAACTGTTCTTACGGAACATATCGTCTGACCCTACAGCATTTGGATGTCAAAGAAACCTGAGGAATTTATTTCCTAAGAAGTGACTACCATGGATTGAAGTCATAATCTCTTGGATCCCCAAGGCTTTCTTTTACCACTAGGTCAATTCATATCGTCTGACTCTACAACATTTGGATGATGTCAAGGAAACTTGAGGAAACTATCTCACTTTGACCACTAAGCTAATCCATGATAGTTCGCACAAGTCCTACTTTTGAGTTTAAAGTTCAATGCTGCACTTGAGAGTCTGAGACCATTCGAGTATAATGAACAATTTCAGAATGGTGTAAGAAAAACTAAAACGAGCATCATAGAGTTGTCCTTCCTATCGAACGTGTTTGTTGAAAAGAAGATCAATTGTAAATTAAGAAAATCAGAACAGTAATGTTAGTATGATGTATAAATAGCCATGTCTTTTGAGATGGGAAAAGACAGGTCCGTCCAACAATCAATGACTATGTGTAAAAACACTTGCATACAAAAAACCTTCAAATCTTTACAAATAAAAACCAAAAGTATGATGTACACACATGTGACATGTCAAATTTATATGTACCAAGTGATGTTTCGAAGAGGTTGGTCCAACTTTTTTTTTTTGAAACAAAAATAACCACGTCCATCCCTAGACCAGGCACCGGGAGACATCGAAAGAATGGAGACACGGGAGGTGTCTACAAATTAATGTCACAGGTGAGTCTCGAACCTGGGACCTTGAGAGGAGCACACCTTCAAAGCCCAAGTCTTCAACCAACTGCGCCACCCTTTGGGGACCGAAGAGGTTGGTACAATGTAGCTGACATTTTCATACAATTCGATATATGAGAAAAAAAATTAAAAATTATTTAATCATGCATCCAAGGAGATGTCAGAAGAGGAAACTCACACCACAATGCCATGGCCACATTCAATGTGAATCGATTCAAATTATGGGAATCAATTATGATGAAAAGGTTTATATTTTTTATATTTAGTTGTCAAGGAAGCACAGAAGATATTAAATCTTATGTTGGTCGTTCATAGATTGAATCCATCAGTTTGGTGCAAAGTTAAATGAAACAAAAATCACTATAACCCCATTTTTATCTAATCAACTTGAGAAAAATCAGAAATAAATGCCAATTCTAGCTCCTAATACATAGATCCCCCATTCAAAACCGCAAACCACACAACCTAGAATACTGTATGTACCTAACTTCCTAATATCCCTGCTCGCATTCCATAAATAAAAATATAAAAGCAATTATTTGAATGGGATTTTTTGGTGAGGGTAAGTAAAAACACTTTTTGTTGCGGCTTCATTGCTTCAGTAACTTTTTCTGGTCACCCTATTTTTTCTTGGATTTTCTTTTCAGACCTCTTACTAAGAAATGTAGTTATCTTTTCTGTATAAATTAATTAGAAGCACTAGGATTTGGTTCTATTCTATGAAGTTCAAATGCAATAGAGGACAATGCTGGAAGCCTGGAAGAAAGATAGCTTTCTTCTCATATGGTTGTCACAAGGCTTAATAACTCTAGAATAATTGAAATAACAAAATCCAAGTGCATGGAAACCATTTCTTATATTAGAGTAGTTCTTTGGATCGAAAACCAACAACTAAGTTTATTTTCTTCGGAGGTCTCAGGTTCTTTGTTATAGATAGTTGTCGTCTTCACAGTTTCATACCTCTAGTTTTCTTTAGACAAGGCTCTGCCTCCCAGTTTTGTACAAGTAGCTACTACTTAGACTTAAACCAAAGACCTAACAACTAAGTTTATTCTTATCGGAGGTCTCATGTTCAAACTCGTGACTAGATTTAATTATAAAATCTCTTGTTGCCTCCCAAGTCTGGGTCTTAGTACGGGTGTGGGTGCCCACGACTAAGTTTGTTTTTTCTGAATGTTCAATGAACTCCGAATTCACAAATACGGACAGAAAATTAAGGATGCCTAAAACTAAAACCCCTTACCATCCATTATAGCACCCGAGTTAATACTGGTACCAGCCCATCTGAGTTATCAATGTAAGTAAATCAAGCGTGAGACTAGTTCATACATATCATGTAAATTTTTTTTTTTAATATTTGTGAATGCCTAGGCCAGCTTTCACCCACCTCGACTATACCGCCTGACCCTACAACATTTGGATGCCAAGGAAACCTGTAGGAAATTAATTCCTAGGTAGGAGGCCACCATGGATTGAACCCATCACCTTATGCACCCAAAGACCCTCTTTGACCAATTGATTCAGTTCATGATGGTTTACATATCATGTAAGTTACCACAAGTATCCTGTGATTTGCCACTTACATACCCATTTAAGATAAGCTTTTGGTTCAACTCTTGAATGTGATGCGTTAACTCATCATATTTCCAAAAAGTCCATCCCAAAACCAAAAAAAAATAAGAAAGGAAAGAAACATGAATAAATAAATAACAAAATTATCCAGCTCATGAATTAAGAAACATGGACAAGCATTCTTCAAAGGTACAAACCTCTAAATATTAGATCCCAAAGAATGGTCTTATTTAACCCTCTCAAGCATACATCAACTGTGCTACACGAAGAAAGAAAAATATTGTCAAACAAGGAAGTACATACCTGCTTATAACGTTCCTTGACGTGCTCAGCCTGCATTTACAATTTGATTCCTCAGAACTTCTGAATGGATGATGATTTAGACTCGACAAATACAGAAATCCTAAGATGAATCCAGCATGCAGCGGACCAAAGTCATCAAACAAGTCAAGAACATACTAGTAAAATGAGCAGTACACATTGGCATATCACGACCCTAGTTCCGAAAGTGACGACCATGGAATGACATTTCTTATGGCATTAATAGTACATATAATGTAAATATCTATAGAGAAGTATACATTGAAGCTGAAGTTAGAAGACTAAAGGAAACCAATAATTTGTGAATTGTGATTAGTTTTACTGAATTATGACGGTTGATCATGATGTCCCAAAAATATTATTATAGGTCACAATCACAGGGACCTTTCAGGGAAAGGATGGTCAAGATCAGGATCTTCTCCATCTTCATAGTCAACAGGGTCAATGTAGTTTAACCTTCCCTCTTGTCACTCGAGCATCAGTTTCAAAAAGAAATTACAACAGAACCAAATGAAAACTGAATAGTATGATTTTTTTTTTTAAAAAGTAGCATGTATCACTTGAGAGTCATCTCCCTGAGTGGCACAAACTGTCATTAGAACATGCGATTCCAACCGGTTATCCAAACAATAAGTATTAAGGTGGTTGGATCACGAAGCAAAGAGGGTGGGGAATGTAGTGATACTAATTCTTGATTAAATGTGAAAAACAGCTACCAAATATCCGCCAACATAAGACTTGTATTAAAGACGTCGAGGTTCGATTCCCTTACCCCACATATTGTCCAAAAAAGAAGCTACCGAAAGAAAAAAAAACACCAATTTTAGTCAGAGGTACCTCTTCTCTCAATAGCTGTGCATTTTCCTCCTCCAGTTGGGTCACAATAGCCTCTAGCTCAAGCGTATATGCCTAAACAAACCCATAAAATTAAATCTCGTAGGAATGAAGTTTAAATAAGAATTGGAAAATCCTAACCTACTTCAAGAACACAGCTTCAAAACTAAAATAATAGAACCCTTTTAGTTTCTCTGCCCCACAAGAACAAGAAAATTCAGATAAATAAAAACTCGTGAACAGTTTTGCAGAGAGGAAAAAACCAAAAGCATTCAAATTGCAAAACTCATACCTATTTGATAACCATTTGACTTTTTATTTCGGTTTTTAAAAGTTAAGCCTACAACTACTCCCCTATAGTATTCTTTATTTTGATACCTACATTTTACCTATGTTTTCAAAAACTAGACAAAATTTTGAAAACTAAGGATTCGTTTGATAACCATTTTATTTTCTTTTTCTAACAATTAAGTCTATAACAACTACTCCACCATATGGTTTTCCTTACTTTTGATATCTATGTTTTACCTATGCTTTTCAAATAAAGAAGAAAAAAAACATCCAAGAATTAAGAACTTGTTTTGATTTTTGTAATTTGGTTAGGATTCAAATACTTTTTTAAGAGAAGAAACCCATGGTAGACAATTTGAGTGAAAACAAACTTAAATTTCAAAAACAAAAAATAAAACACCAACTAGTTATATCAAGCTAGACCTAAAAAGTAGCTTCCAAAAACTTGTTTTGGATTTTAGAATTTGGTTAGAATTCGCATATTTTCGTACAGAATCCGAGTAAAAACAAGCTTAACTTTCAAAAACCAAATGGAAGGGCCTCAGTTACTCAATTTCACTCAATTTCTCTCAAAGCAAAGCACGAATTCAGACACAAGAACAAATCACGAACCTGCTTGCGCTCCCGAGAACGAGCAGCAGATTCCCTGTTCTTGATCATCCGTTTCTGTCTTTGCTGTGTAGCCTTATCAACAGGTTCCTCAACCGCCCTTCTCTTCCCTCTTCCAACTCCAACCACCGCACCTTCCAACTGCAGCGGCGGCGCAGCCCGAAACCGGTCATCGAGCCCCGATTCGACAACATAGCCCCCAGCTTCAGAAATCCCAGAAACACCCCCAGCAGCCTTGGATAGAAAATCCTCAAGCGTTATTCCCTGATCCGAACCGCCAACCTCCACAGCCCTAACAATGGGGTTCTCCTCCTCCTGTACTTGAATCTGAGCTTGGCCATCGGAGTAGATGTTCTTGAGCAGATCATCCATGCTCATGGAAACCAAATTCTTCGAGGAATCGGCGGTTTGTAGATCGGCGATGATGGTGGAAATGGAACAAATGGACGATTCGCGCCGCAGATCCACGTTTGATGAAGCCATGCCGAAATTCTAGGGCTTACCCTCGATTGTTTAGCCCTTTTTTCTCACAACCCAACAAGTGAAA
This sequence comes from Sicyos baderoa, assembly GCA_037832685.1. NCBI lineage: Eukaryota > Viridiplantae > Streptophyta > Magnoliopsida > Cucurbitales > Cucurbitaceae > Sicyos > Sicyos baderoa. The sequence continues at coordinate 10,480 of JBBMEF010023097.1, read as the reverse complement.
TTGATGAACTCTTCGATAGGTGAAGGAATTGGGAGAGATTTTTGTGAGATTATGAAAAGAGCAAAAATGGTTGTGGGTTTCTGAAAGTGGAAAAAGGAGAAATGAAGACGAAACAGATACAAACAATTACCAACTCCACGCAAGTGGTTCTGGATCTTCCCTCCACTTCTATGAAAAATGGTTTTTTTTTTTTTTTTTTTTTTTTTGTTGCTAGCAAAAAAAATCGAAAATCAAATGGGGAAGATTCGAACTCGAGACCTCTAAGTTATATCAATGCCGCTTGAGCTATTGCTCTAATGGAAAAAGTTAATCAATTTACATTGAATTTGAAATCGAAAATCAAACTAAAACATAATTGAATTGATGGTTTGTCTTTTATTGAGCATTAGTTGAGACCTAATTATTAAAAATGGAAGATATCTGTCAAAAACCGAATCAAAATCATTGATTTATAATTTTCAATCATCTTCTCAAATATAATTAAATAAAAAAATTCAAACTTCTTTTATTAACAACTGTAGATTCATCATGATGACTAACCTTTTAATACTTTTAAGAGAAAATTAGTAAAAAAAAAAAAAATAGAACATAGAGAAATGAAAAAATTAAGACCTTATTTGATAACAATTTTATTTTTTTTTATTTTTTTTTTCTTTTTTATTTTTGGTTTTTTAAAATAGTATTGATCTAATAAATCTTAAATGTATGGGTTCAAACATTATTTATAAAGTGTTTTATCACCAAAAAAAAATAGTTTTTAAAATTCCTTTGATATTTAAAAACATTTTTAAATTTTTAAAAACAAATAAATCTATTTTTAAAAAGTTAAAAACAGAAAATAAAAAATGAAATAATTATCAAACGGAGTCCAAGTAGTTGGAGTAATTAATTACTCGTTTGGGAATTAGTTAATGATTGAGTGATAAATTTGATGTACGTAGAATGTGATAGACAGTTTGATAAGTAATTAAAGGTGATTACTTAAAACCACAAACAAATAATGGATTCTAGAAGAGTGATTGTTCTTCGGCCAAAAAATCAAACCTAGCCTAAACAATTTTAAGAAATACCATGTCAGTACAACCCCTAACAAAAAATGTTATGAACTGTAAAAATTAGCAGAAAAGAAATAATATATAACTTGTACCTTTTCATATAAGGATTAAGATACATTTAACATTTGTGTTTCAAAAAAAAACTAAAAATATAAATACATTTAACATTTCAGTCTAGTGTTAAAAATCAAATGCATGGCATATATGGCTTTTATGTTTTAACTGAAACAAAATATCTCTGTTGAAGTCAATTTACACGAACAAATCGTCTAACCCTATAACATTTAAATGTTAATTTCTAAATACGTGACCATCATAGATTGAACTCTTAACTTTTCAAGACCTACTTAACCACTTTGGTCTTGATTAGGGTTTAGAACTCTCCTTTCGAGAGAACTTCATTTTTCCATCAGTTAATTTAGAATTGGAATGAAACTCCATGCACCATAAACATCAAAAATACCAGCAAAGATTCAAGTGGTGGAATTCATTTTACAAGCTTAAGATAATGCCCTAAAATGTTGTTTTTGAGATTACAATGATTGGAGAGTTTATATGAGTATAAACTCATAGAGTTTATATGAGTTTATATGAGTATCTTGTTTTTGAGATTATAATGATTGGGGAGCGGAGAGACTCGAACCCAAAACATCTTAGTCATTAGGTGAATATTGATGTTAACTCTCGTTGGCAAGAGAGTTTATATGAGTATCAATATAAGCCAAAGGAAACATTTATTCAAATGAGTAAAATCAGTGCCAAAACCAAAGATAATGCCCTAAAATGTTGGTGTTTGAACCAATTAGATTACACCTCCAAAAAAGTCTTGTGCTAAGATTTAAAGCTATACAAAAGTAACCATCTCAAAGTTTCTCCAACAGGAGAAATATAGCAGTTCACAGTTGGGGGAATACATAACCCAAAAGCCTAAAGTATTGCAAATCAAAGAATTAAAATATCCACAAACCTAAAGCACATAGAACAAACTGATACCAATCTGGATTTTTTAAGAAAAAAAACTGATACCTACCTAAAGCATTTTACGCTCTCAATGTTCGAGATGGAAAACGTATTCGGTCAACCGCTGCAATGTACTGGAACCTAACATCTGCTGTGTCAAAATTTGTTGTTTCTTCACAGTGAACATTTGAGAAGCAAGATCAACAATCCATCCTTGCTGTATTACATCTGCCAATATAAACAAGCCCTATTGTAAGTAAACTAACCAGAGCAGATGGGAGAAACTCCTAATGCAGTTCAAATAATAAAGCCATTTAATATCCAAATTGTGGGGGACCGACCTCGTAACATGCATAAGATAGATGAACTACTTCACTCATTATCAATTGGTTTGAGAAATATTAATCTAATATGACATCAGAGTCCATAAAATCCAAACGGATATTCAGTCTAATAAAATATAAAATTGCGGTCCGATTAAACTTTAAAGATAGGTGAAGGGGCAGGTTGAAGATCTACCTCTTAGCATTTATAAAATAGATTTACTACTTGACTGAGCCTCCATACTAATAAAATAAAACCTACTTAAAAAAACATTTTTGTCACCCAAATAATATAGCAGTTATTATCTTGAAATACAAAAGGCGGTCATTTTGCAAGAAAAAAACAGAACTATAAGAATATAAAGGCCAGAGAATCCTGATCGATGTCATTTCTTACCGTCTAATTTCCACATTCTTCGATTTTTGAGTTTGTTATATACAGAGTGTTAAAATGGGGCACAAATTCTTTTGAGAAATCAAAGTCATTTACAGAATGTTCATAAGTGATGCAAGTCAGTCAGGTCTTGGTGAGTGCTAGTAAAGTAAGGTTAGTGACAGGAATTAATTTTCATGGTATCTATCTAGGAATAAATTTCTTATGGGTTTCTTTAACATCTAAATGTTGTAAGGTCAGACGGTATGTTCCGTGACAATAGTCGAAGTGAGCGCAAGCTAGCCCAAACAGTCACAGATATCAAAAAAAGAAATAAGGGTTAGTGACGGGAGACAATGTTTAGTGCTTTTGGGATACCAAGTTAACCCTACTCCAAACAAATGGAAGCAACAGAATATATTAGACTAATGTTAGGTGTTGCATTTTAATCGTTGGAATGGAACAGCAGTGCCTACAAATGTTCGGCCTTATACCAAGAGGTGGGTATTCGGAAAGACTACAAAGACGCCTTCTAGTCATTAGTCAGTTTACCGCACCTCAATAATTCTCACGGAACAACCGCGTCTGACCTTACAACATTTGGTCGTAAAAAACACTCGTAAAAAATTAATTCTTAAGTAGATGGTCACCATGAATTGAATCTATTATCTCTTAGTTCTCCAATGCTCTCGATGATTCAATCCCACAAGCTCAACGAATTGTTCTGGTTTCTTTTGAAAAGGTATAATGTAGACAACAAAAGTTGAAGGATAATTTAGAAGTACTAGTTTAATAAAAAGAAGCTCACAATTTTTGGCTTCTTCCTCATTCATTCCCAAGAAGTGAGCTGTGTCATGGATGCTTATTGTAGAATAAGCAGACACCAGCAACTGAAACATTCTCATTCTGTAAAGATCTGCAACATGAAAACAAAAATTGATATTTAAGATTCATATTTTACTTTTTAAATCTAGGTTATTCCAAGGTTTAACTCACTCTATTTTTTATATTCATACACTCAAAATTTCTCTACAACTAGTAAATTGTACATAACCAACGAATTCGCCAATGTGGTTATGTACAACTTACAAGCGAAATACTTACAAGTTTACAACATTCATATTACCAATGAAATATCTTGTTTAAAACATTAAAAAGACTTGCCTGCAAATGCTGCTAATAGGCCTTGAACTTCTTGAGACCAATCGAATCCATGAATAGCCTCATAAACGCCCCCATGGTCCCGAACCCATAGCTTTTGGCCAATTTTCCAAATTGCAACCAACTCTGGTTGGTTCTTTTTTATAGTGGAAGGTATCGATTTCCAGAGAAATCGAGCACTATTGCTGCAAGAAGCCATTTAAACAGTTAACAGTCAGCTGGTAATCACAAATCCAGATAAGGAAACTCAACTTCAACCAAGAGTTGTGATATGAAAAAACAAAAAAAATGAGGGAAAGATTCAACCACATAATTTAATAAAGGAACAAAGGAGAGAATGAAAAACAGAAGAAATCCAAAAAAAAAAGTTAACAGTGAATATAAGATAAAATCTATAAATTATTTAAATATGCATTTCCCCACCCAACATAAGATTGATGTTGAAGAGAAATGAAATAGAAGTATAGAAAAGAGTTGATGAGCAAATGCAACACAATCTATTTCTAAACCAATAGCTCCAAAGTTGCCTATAGAGCTCTAGCATCAGGTTTAAAAAGAATGACATATCAAGAAAGAAAAAATAAATAAAACTGAAGTATATTTCTTAGGAACATCGACATAACAATGAAACATATTGTTCTTTCTCTTAAAAATAATTTCATTGATGTATGAAACTTAAGGATAAAAATCCATGAGATTTCAAAAGGCTTCCCCAATTTACTAAGAGGGAAGCATAACTCGGTAAATGCAAGAAGTGAAGATTCTTTACACCAAGAGATAGCATAATGTAAGGGTATCGATACCTTTACGGATCCTACAGAATGTCGCCCAACACAATATAATAGGGAAATAACAGTATAAAACCTCAATATATCATATATAAAGTTCATAATCCAACTATTACTCCATTACATACACCACTAGTCACAATTTAGATAAAAGATAGAAGATAAAAGGATAATGACAATACGATATGATAGCTAACCGGTGATATTCGAGAGCCACCGAAACCTCTCCTCCAAGTCTCTATGACCTAGCCTCCACAATTTCCAGACCCCTTCAACTCTCCTTTCCTTACACTATTTATACGCCCCAAGAGACCTCCAACAGCCCTCCCCAAAACTCTATTAGGGAAATACCCATTTGCCCACTCTATTAGGGAAATACCCCATTTGCCCTTTCTAGAATATTGACAACATATGGGACCCTTACACATAATAGCCAACAAGATCATAACTCTAGTGACATCTTGTATAACTTAGTAACCATGAAATTACGAGTTCGAATCTCCCTTCTCTGAATGTTGTTGAATAAAGAAAAAAGAGATAACATAATAAAATAAAAATAAAACAAGGGTAACCACGCCCGTCCCTAGGCAAGGCACAGAGAGACATCGAAGGAATGGAGACACATAGGTGTCTACAAATTAATGAAGAGATAGCATCAAAAGTTTGCTTCTTGTCTTGAAAGACTTTTTTATTTAACCATCATGGAGTGACCTAGTGGTCAAGAGAGCGTGATGGCCACCTTCCTAGAAATTAATTTCCTACCGAATATCTTGACATCCAAATGTTTTAGGGTTAGACAGTATGTCCCATGAGTCCGTTACAAATAGTCGAGGCACGCAGAATCTGACTCAGTCAGTCACGGATATAAAAAAATAAATACTCTTTGATTTCTTTTTTTCCAAAGTACCCAGAAGAAGAAAGCTCTAGCAATGCTCATCCACAATCGAGCCTTCACATTTTTTAAAGACGACCATTTTGTAGGGTCGGTCAGTTTGTCCTATAACAATAGTTGACGCGGACGTAAGCTGGCTCGAACATTCACTCAACGAATTTTTTAGGGATTTTACCAGTCTAGAACCCTAATCAGTCACTCCACCTAAGAATTTGTTCACGAATTGAAGGGAAATGAAAAGGGAATCAAGGAAAAAGGATCTTACATATCATCAACGAAAAAGTAGCCAAGAAAATGGATCGTGTAAGGCCATTGATCCTGATACGAAACGCCATCAGCTGCGGCCTGTTCAAGTTACGAGTTAAATTAAACAAAACCCAGATGATAAATCAAGCCATAAACACAAAATGAAATTCAAAAACAAGAAAAATTAGCTGCCTGAATCATGAGCTGATCGCACAAGTCAGCGATTTCATCGTAAGATTTGGATTTCAAGAGCTCAGTGAGACGAGCAAAATCCATGTTTGCACTATGCTCTTCTTCCTCCTCGAACATATAATTTAACAATCTGGTTATGGATCAAAATGTATATATATATATATTAATAGTTTAAATTGGGGCCACTTTTTAGAAGAAATTTGTCCATTATATTTTCTTTTTAGAAAATCGGAAAATTGGACGTCTGTTCCACTATACTTTAGGTAACCACTTTCGTCTATAAGCTAAATATCTCAAAAACGTCAAATGAATAGAGACATTCAAGATGTCTACAAATTACTTTTATTTTTAACAACAAGTTAAATTATTTTTATTTTTATCGTACATTTGATGATTTCAATTAGTTAGCAAATGATTAACAATAATCGATGGTCAATAGTGCAATTAGTTATCTTATTTTGCGTTTGTCTATTTTAACTTTACAGTCACGAATTCGAGTCCATAAATCGATATTTGGTTCTTATATTTTTTTAGAGCAGTTGTACAAACTATCTTCACAAACGAGTTAGATCGAGCTCCATAGAGAAAACCTTCTCTTTCTCTTTTCTATTGGTTGTCTCTTGACTCTTCCTACTTATCATTTTTCTCTTTTTTTAACCTTCCTTTATCTAACTTAACCTCGTTGAAATTCCATTTACAATATCATCCTATGTTTTAAACCTCTTTCTAGTTCTCCAATTAGGGTGAAGTCAAAATCGGAAAAATAAAAAATAAAAATCACTCAAATCGACCAAAACCGATTTTAATTATGCGGCTTGAAATTTGGGAGAGAATAAACTTAAATTTGAAAAACAAAAAACAAGAAATCAAATAGTTATCATACGAATCTTAGTTTTTCGATTTGATTTCTCTTTTTTAGTGATTTTTGTAGGTTCCGATTTAGCCTTTAAACTAAACCGAACCATTTACGGCCATGTCCCAATCAATAGTGAATTATATTCCTTTTTTTTAACACAAAATAAAATAAAATTACTGATTGTTCATTGAAAGCTGCCATAATCTTTTAATCATCTCGCCGAATGTGATCGAGGAATAAAAAATTGTAGTGAAGCTCATTTTTTTTCCAAGAATGAGAATTCACATGATCAAAAAAGTCGATTATCATGATTTTTAAATGATTTATTTAAGGGGTTTTTAGCAGAAATAGACCAAATTGATAAAATATTTACAGCACTAACAAATTTGAAAAAATTTAGCAACTATAGTTAAATATACAATATAAAGTAATACTTTTTATACCGAATAACTAATACACGATGAGTATTTATATTGTATATTTGACTATGGATGCCGAATATTTTCAAATTTGTCTAGATTCATAATTATTTTGTAAAATTGGACTATCCAATACAATTTTTATTTATTTAATTACATTTCAACAACTAACTAGCCGTTAGGTTGTAACTCTCTTATTGACATTTAAAATTGAAATTCTTCTTTCAAAAAAAAAAACATTATTTGAATTCACTTTTAAGAGTATTTAGCGCATAGCCAAGTACATGTGTATCTGGCTGTGGTGGAATTTGCAAACTTGTTCCATGCTTTCCCTTGGACAAAGTTATTCAAACTTATAATAAATTGGTTATTATAAAATACACGACTACTACTATTTTTTACTTTCATTGGAGTGAATTAATGGAGGTTTTCCGAATCACTTAAATGGGTGGGTTCTTATCTCTTCTCCATATTCTTCTTCTTGTTTTGATATTCATCATTTATATATTGTTTTAGATGTTTAGATCTTAGATTTTATTTCTACACGAGGAATAAATGTAAGCCAATTTTTAATCATACATAACTACTCAAAATAACTTCTCTTTTTTAATCACTCATTTCTATCTACTCAAAATAACTCCTCATTTCTAATCATTTATTTTCAACTATTTAAATAACTCATTTTTAACCCCTCATTCCTAATCATTCATTTTAACTATTCAAAATAATTTTTCATTTCAAATTTACATTCAACTAATCCGTTATCTCCAATTCATCTACAAAAGAAACTACATTCAAGCGAATTTTTATCTACAAATCCTACATAAAAATCTGCATCAAAACTAGTTACTACTAAAATCTAAATTTTTTAACTCCCCAAACAAACTCCCTGAACCTTCCAGAGTTAATATAACTAATTATTATAATAAGTTAAATAAATAAAAAATATATATGTTGAGTTCATGATTACCATTTATCTCCCAAGTTTTTTTTTTTAAACCAAAAAATAAATAAAAAAATGTTAGTTATTGCAAATATACGTATTGATATCCATTCTTATTGATTATCAAATTTATTATATGCTGCGGAAATATGAATTCAAACAATGAAAACAATTCTCTCTTAACTGCAAAACCTTGAGATTTCAATTCATCAATTCAAAACGCAACAAAACATGAAACAAAGAATCAACACAAAAATCCTTCCAAAATCTGAATTTGTGCCATCAAAAATCAAATTCATTTGCAATTGAAAGCCAAAAATGGAAGAACACAAGTAAGAAGAATCAATACCGTATATGCAATCCGCAAATCTCAGCCACAAACATCAACGTCATCTGAATTTCCTTCGCTAAATCCAATCCAACGGCCCATATTCGTCCACTGTTCTTCCACTCAAATCGCCTCTCGATTCCATCCGCGCCTTTGCACCGGTACTGATCACCGGCGTCGGCGCGTTCTCAGTCTGTATCACCGGAGTTGCCGCCGGAGGAAACACAGGACTTCCTGATGGAGAAACAGAGGAAATCGCCGGCGATTGGACATGGAAATGCGGCCGATCCGGCACAGAATCGAAGAATGCACGGTTGAAAGTACTCGGATTAGTCGGCGGAGAAACTGAGGAGAGGCCGATCGAGTTATAGGCTGCCGGAGCTTTTGATTCTCTGTTTTCCTCGAAACCGCGATCGATTTGAGGCGGAAAGCTGGCCGGACTGCTGGAAGGAAACGGCGGAGAAACTGAGGAAATTCCGATCGAGCGAGCGGCTGGCGGAACTGTTGAATCTCTTTTTTCCTCGGAATTGCCACGATCGATTATAGGCGGAGAACTTGCAGGACTGCTGGAACGAATCGACGGAGAAACTGAGAGACCGGCCGAGCGATCGGCTGGCGGAACTGAGAAATCTACGTTCTGCTTGAAGTTGCCGCGGTCGATTTGAGGCGGAAAACTGCCAGAACGAAACTGCGGAGAAACTGGCGGAACTGAGAAATCTCTGTTCTCCTCAGATCCACGATCGATTCGCGGCGGAGAACTGCCAGGATTGCTGGAACGAATCGACGGAGAATCTGAGAGGCCGATCGGCGGAAATGCGAAATCTCTCTTCTCCTTGGAATTACCGCGATCGATTTGAGGCGGAGAACTGCCAGGACTGTTGGAACGAACCGGTGGAACTCCGAGATCTGTGTTCTCCTTAGAATTACCGCGATCGATTTGAGACGGAGAACCGGCAGGACTACCGGAACTAAACGGCGGAAGAGGAGGAATCGAGTCGTAAAGAAAATCGTTATCAGAATTAAGAATGAGAATACCTCCCAAGCCATGGACCGCAACGTGAGTACCGTAGTACAATTCCGGCTGCAAGACCTCAACGCCGTTGACGGAAATCGCTTCGAATCTCGATCCGCGGAGGCGGCGAGAGACAGAAACGTACTGTGAGTTGAGCAGAGTCCGAATCGGCACCTGAGAAGGCAGACGAATGAGATCGGAAACAGAGAGGCGGCGAGGGACGCCGTGGTAGCGGAGAGTGGCGGTGTAAGCGGAGGCGGACTCGGCCATGGCGAGTGCGAAGAGGGAGGAGTCGATCGGGGCGAAGAAGGTGAAGGAGGCGTTGTCGGCGGCGGAGAGGAGGTCGAGTTGGAGGTCGGAGGTGGTTATGGCGTTGGAGAAGAGGGTGTAACCCCGAGCTCTGACGATGGAGAGCATGGCGTCGAGTTCTTGCGCCGGAATGGAGGTGACGGTGGAGTTTCCGGTGAGGAAAACGGAGAGGATGAGGAAAGCGACGTAGCTGTGGAGTCGGATCTTGATGGGGACTTGAATCGCCATTGATGAGAGAGCTTCAAGAATCAAGAATGGAGTTCTGTTTGTTTTGTAAGTTCGTTTCCCGCTTCTTTATCAATTTAACCTCTTTTTCATTTCAGTTATTGATTTTCTCTCCATATAATATTCCCATTTAATTTGTTTTCAACAAATATTTTAGTTATCTCAAATATATACGTAATAGTCTTTACAATTTTTAACAAAATAAAATGGTATTGGATTTCTTTATTTTTTATTTAAAATCCACACATATATATAATATATATATTAAAAAAAAAAAAACTAACATTCACCTCCAATTTAAGTCTCACAAATTCCATTCTCAAAAAAAAAAAAAAAAAAAAAAAAAAAAAAAAAACCCCCAAAACCCCCCCCAAAAACCCCACACTCCTTTTCCCCCC
>JBBMEF010023028.1:0-17792 GCA_037832685.1 Sicyos baderoa | reverse complement strand
AATGTCCGCCATTGATACTCCGTGTTTTTAAAATCCAAATTTTGTGTCCGCCATTGATACTTGATTTTGTACTAGTGAAGTAAACTTAATAGCAAGTTTGCAGCTGCAGCACCTCGTGTGGCTGAGTCTCAAGGGCGGAGGCGCTGCCCCGGCCACAGCACCGGCTGCAAACGAAGAGAAGAAAAAGGAACCAGAGGAAGCGTCGGATGAAGACATATGATCAGGGGCTATTCGATTGAGCTCATTCGAATCGGATCAATCAATAAACATTAAAGAAACCAATCCACTAACTAGACTTCTTCTTTTTCTATGTTGAGAGATATTTTCATTTATGTTTGCCTAATTTTTGAACATGAACCACACATTTCACCATGATGTGTTATTCAGTAAGTTTTGACATTAGTCGAAATGTACGAAAGCTGATCAAGACATCATTTAGATATATATATTTTGTAGATTAGTACTTTATTTTTATATGCTTTAGTGAATCAGTCCATTGAAAAAAAAACGTGATGTGTTCAACCCTGTCTTCTGTCTTTCACGACAAAAAATACTGTTTTATTTTAGCTCTTTTTCCTCGTTTTTTTCTGACTATTTTCTAGTACAAGTGTGGTGGGGGATCGTTTTTTATGAGGTTATTATATATTATCATTGGCGCCCTTCATATTATAGTTAATTAATATTATTCTTTTTTTTTATTTTAAAAAAAATGTTAATTAATATTATTCAATTGTCATGTTGTTCACACATTTTTATTCCTATTATTGACTATCAGGTGGGGAGTCCAAATTTTATGAGATTCTTTTGTTAATTAATATTATTCTTTTTTATTCAGAAGAGTAGCCCACCAAGATTAAGCTGGTTATTTAGAAGAGTAAGACTTCTTATATTTTTTATATGTGACACTATTTAATGCTACTCGAATCTATTTTTTTATATAAAATAATTTTTTGTAACACTCATATTACCATAAAGTAAAAATGGTTTTAAGTTAATACTCAATTTGAATTGGTCAAAGTCTTAATTCCCAAATCTTATCTAGCTCTGGGATTGGCATATACTTTACTCTCCATGGTTCTACATGAATGTTAAAAAAAAATTAAAAAAATTCATTCGTAGCATTTTTTTGAAAATATTTTATAAATAGTAAAAAATTTAAGTTGTGATAGTTGAGTTTTATTAGTGATAGAATTCAATTAATGATAGACTTATTCTATCAATGTCTGAATTTTCTATCGGTGATAGAATTTTAAATTGAGTTTCTATCACTAGTAATCTGCTATAAATGAATTCTTTTAGGAATTGTGCTATAAATATAATACAAGACGTAGAATGTGTGGTAAATTCTATATATATCATGCAATCTCTCAATTTAAAGAATTTCACGGTGAAGTTAAAAGAAACCCTTGAAGTTTTATTTTGTTTTGTATGCATAATTGAATTTGGGATAGATTAGGTGGTTTATTTTAAAAAGATTTATTTTGCTCTACCTAGCATTAATTTTAATTTTGAAATAAAATAGAATAATCTAATCTTTATTGTTGTTGTTTTTTAATTTTAATTTTAGTGTTTCTTTTTTATATAAATCAACTTTTAGAAATAAAAATTGATCAACAATTAAAACTTGAACATGTAACCAGTAGACTGCTTATGTGATACATAATATCAGTAAAATACTACTCCTTTTAGATTGTAATTTTAGAGTTTCAAATTAAATGTACTAAATATTACATTAAAAAACCTTACTTTTTTTTCTTTTTGACAGGAACCTCTTCAAATCTCTTCACTCCTAAAAAAACATATCATTTATATGATTTGATAGATTCTTCTATAACATATACATACTCGAATTATTTGTTGTTGAATTTGATTGTGATTGATAATGATATGACAATGTTGAAAGAGAAAGAAGTGTTTTTTTTTCCAAGATAGAATGGGAGAATACAAACTCTATAAAGGGTGTGTACTACTACTTTCATATAAATGAAAGCTTAATATTGATTTTCGACAATAAACCCGTAACTATACTGTTGAACTAGATTTCCACCAAACAATGAAATAATTAGATTATTGTCTATTTCGGTAAAAACAAGTTTTTTCTTAAATTTCAAAAAAAGAGATATGATTCAATTTATTAAAATTATTTAGGGAATTTGCGCTCAAATTTCCTACTTTCCATTAGAATTATAGCAACTTTTTAAAAATATTGCAAATATAGCAACTTTTTTTTGATAGACTCTATCGGACACTATTGATGAAGTCTATCAATCTGATTTTGCTATATTTGCAAATATTTTTAAAAAATTGCTATTTACTCAATTTTTTTGCCTTATTATAATATACATGCAAATTCCCCAATTATTTATCTAAAAGTTAATTTATTCAAATTTTCTTTAACATCAAAAGTTAAATAATATATCCTTTAAAATAATTAAGAGGTGTAAACATTCACAAATATTTTTAAAAAAATAAAATAAAATAAATGATGGATTTTTAAGAATAAGTGAGAGGATAAGAAAATTGGCGTGGCATTGGCGTCTACAAGTCATTGTCTTCTCCCTTTTACATTTTTCTTGCAAATTTGGTATTCTTCCTTTTCAACCTTTTCCTCAATTTCTATTGGCCATAACAATATAATTTCTCTCAACTATATCTCATTTGTTTGCTTTTCTCCATGATATATATTTCCACATTCTATTCTATTCTATTACTAAAATATACTACATTTAAAAATAATTAATAATATGGACTCTCTCAATCATATTCATATATATATTTTACATAGTTGCCAAATTTACTTGTTCATTTCATGTTTTCATTTATAATTTTTGGCAAAATATGTAAATATTTTCATGGTGTATTGTAAGTGGTTCTTTTAAAACTATTGGCTTTACCCTTGAATAAAATTTGTTAATAAGTTGATGTGTTTTTTTTTTTTTTTTTTTTTTGAGAAACAGTTGAGGTGTTTTCTTAACATATTTTGTATTTATGGACGTATCACTTAGAGAAGACTAATTAAGTTATAGAGTTAGGGAATTGATCGAAAGAAAAAAAAAAAAAAAGAACAAAAAAGAACATTTTGTTCTTGATTTCGCCTAAAAACCAAAGAAAAAAAAGAACATTTTGTTTGAGAAAAGTTTGGATGAGTTTTTGATTTCGCCTAAAAACCAAAGAAAAAAAAACATTTTGTTAAATATTATAGATTTTTTTTTTTTTATCAAATAAATTGGTTCCATTCAATTTGGCCTAAAATCAATAAAAACCAAAGCAATATCACCAATATTTTTTTCTTATAAATAAAACGATACATAATATTTTTTTGATTTAAAAAATAATAATAATAATACATTTTAAGTTATAAACGTATTTTTCGAAAAAAAGAAGTTTATTTATAAATGATGGTATCTTTAGACCTATAAAATGATATTTCTGATAGAATACTTTTCATTTATTTTAAATATAATATCAATTGTAATTAAATTATCCTTGCTATAAAAAAGTAAGTTTAATATCTCACAACAAAATTATTTTGTTTCAAAAAAAAAAAAGAAAAGTGGTGAAAAAGCAAATCTTCTCCCTTTATTAGCACAAGGGTATAAAAAGCTAAATTAATTTTTTTTTTCTATAACTAGATTTTTTTTCCTTTTTTAAAAATTGCTATAACTAAGGTTGCATAAATGAAAATGATGAGTAATATCAAACTCCTATTCCACCCAATAAAATCAAATCAAATGCCCTCTTTCTATAGACAGTAGTTACCAACAAAAAGTATTTGAAAATGTGGTAGTGTTAAAGGATTATATCGAGTCATTCATACTATTCAATAACGTACATTATTAAATATTTATTTACGGTAAGAAATGATTGAAAATAATTATTCTCATCCTTTATATATTGGTCATTTCCACTAATTTTGGATGGGCGATTTTGACATTTAACCAATTAAAATGTCACACTTTTATATTGTACTTTCTTGTAGTTATTGAAAGGAAGGAAGCATAAATCAAGAATTCATTTTTATATATTTTTCCTTTTTTTCCTTATTTTTTACCGAATATTCTTAGCACTTATAGGCCACTTTCCTTTAACTACTCTTATCATTTGGCATTATCTTTTCTTTTCTTTTTTTCAAGTGAAAGTGAACTTTCATATTTAACCATGGTTTAAAATACACCTCATTTCATATTAAAAGAAAATACGAAGCTTATCCTAAGTTACAATATAGTTTTTTTTTTTTTTTTATAACCACAAAAAAAAAAGAGTGAAAGACTTATTTGATCACATAAATGTTTAATAAGATACGTAGAATTGCTTCAAATAATGAATGTATAATTGATTATAATAATATGTATTCATTTATTCTCAACATATTTATTAATATTTGGCTAGATCAATGCATATAATTTTTTTTTTTATGTTTGTGACTGTCTGGGCCAGTTTGCGTGCACAAGCGCACCTCGACTAATGTTACGGGGCATACCATCTGACCCTACAATATTTGGATGTCAAGGAAACCCGTAGGTATTAATGATGGTTAGATCAATGCATATAATGATTTTTTTTTTAATTTTTTTTTTGAAATAATGCATATAATGATATTAAAACATAATAATTCACATGGTTCTTACTTACAAAACAAGAATTCAAAAGAAATTGTATAAAGAAAGTTCGATTAAGTTGGTTAAAATTTCACCAAAGATTTACATCTTATTTTCTTCCATTGCTTTGTTCCTAAGAAAATATAATTTTCAAAAAGTCTTATGTCAAAATATTCACCTCGTATTGGTGCTATATATTTTAAAAGAAAAACTTTAAATTTTGATTAACCCATGTGATTAGGTGTAAGGGACAAATTTAGGTAAGGATACCCGAAAAAATGTCACATTCTTATTGCAATCTAGTTAAATGGCAAGGGAGAGGGAGCATTGAAAAACATGTTCCACGTTGAATTCAACATCATTCTTTCATTTATTTCCTACTCAATAATTTTATCAAAAAAAAATATATATATATACTAAATAGTCCAATTTTACAAAATAATTACAGCAAATTTGAAAATATTTAGCATTTATAGTCAAATATACAATATAAATAATACTCATCATACTGTATTATAGATTAGTTATTCGGTATAAAAAATATTACTTTAGTATATTTGATTATGGTTGCTAAATATTTTCAAATTTGTCTAGTGTTGTAAATATTTTATGAATTTGGTCTATTACTCCAAAAAAACAAATAATAATAATAATTACCATCATAAACATCTTTCTTTTGGCTCTTCTTTTTAGCAATTATTTTCTCTTGCCATTCACTTATCAGTCAATTGTTTTCTCATATCTTGTTTTATAACGATTTTTTTTTATTAAAAGAATGTAGACTAAATATTAATAATAAACTATTACATGTGTAATAGACATGGTCCTAAGTTTATTAATTTACTTTTTTTAATATGAAATTTAATATAATCATGATATCAACAATAAATATATGTTAACTAGAAATGAGAATATTCTGCAAAAAGAATAAATAAAATAAATAAAGGTGAAAAGATAAGTTCCCGACACTCCAACGCTTAAATATTTTTTTTAAAAAAATAAAACAAACCAGTCTTAAAATAGCATTTGTGTTCTAGAGAATTGCATACTTTTACCACGGATTCAACAAAATGTAAATAGCTTATTCTAAAGGTTTCATACATAGAAAATCAAAATTAATTGATAATAAATCGAATATTTTATTCTTTTAATATAAAAGTGAAGATATTTGGAAAATTGTACCGGATAATTTAATTTTACAAAATAATTATAAATTTAAGTAAATTTAAAAATATTTAGTATTCATATTAAATATATAATATAAATAATATTTATTATATTGTATTATGTATTAGTTATTAAGTAGAAAAGATATTACGTTAGATCGTATATTTGATTATGGTTGTTAATCTTTTTAAATTTATCTAGTGTTATAAATATTTTATTAATTTATTTATTTATCCAAAAATCTCTAGATACTTTATCACTTTATTCATATTAGTCAAAGTGAAGATCTACATCACTATTAGAATCAATAATGCATGGTGTAATTCATCTACTAAAAAAAATGGTGTAATTTTTTTTTTTTAGAGTAAAATAATGGTGTAATTCATTTGTGGTAAAGGTGAAAATGTCTGGACTGTTAGGGTCGATTTAGTTTAGAAGAAAATATTTAATTCCAAACATCGTAAAACGATACCAAAAAAATAAAAAATCCGTGTTTTTAAACATATTTTCCTCCAAGGGATGGCAGAGTGGTTAAAGGCTTGGGCTTGAAGGGAGTCCCTTCAAGGTCTTAGGTTCGAAACTTACCTGTGACATACGCCTTTGATGTCTTCGGTGCCTGGCCTAGGGACGGGCGTGGTTACCATATTTTAAAAAAAAAAAAAAAAAAAAATATTTTCCTCCGTCTTTAAAATAATAATTTTACATAATGAAAAAAGGAAACTCCTTTTTCTTTTTTAGAACAAAAATGATAAAAAAAAAAAAAAAAAGGTAACTTTTTCCTCTGTCTTTAGAATAATAATTTATTTCACTATAAAGCAAATCTGTTACGCTATTGCTGTGAAAAATGTCAAGCACTTGATAATATAATCCAGGTTAGGTGGCAAAGTGAAATAAAATCTTACTTTTAAAAAAATTATATTATGTTCACATTCAAATTTTAGAGACACAACATAAAAAAAAATTAATTCAACCATATACATTATGACATTATGACATTAATTCAACCATACCCTAAACCCTAAATTAAAGATTAAAATCTTTTTTTTTTTTTATCATCATGGTAAAAAATTTAGAGAAAAATATACATTATAACATTAAATAAAATTGTATTAACGGAATGAATTGGTGGCACGATTGATTATTTAGTTTCGTGTTAACTCATTTATACTCCACGTTTATAAGTTCAATTTTTTAATCGATATTTGTAATATCTCTTTTCCAATTTGTACTAAAAATAAATAAGACATAAATCTAAATTTAAAAATCCAACAGACTTTACATATGATATTATATATATATATATATATAACTTTAATAATTTAAATTAATTACTCAACAATCAGATCATGCTCGTTGAGTTTTTTTTTGCTTTTTTTGATATAATAATATTTTAGAAGAATGATTCGAACTCATAATCTCATAATACAAGATGTGGTACGATGTTTTAATCTTAAAAACTAAATATAAGTAAAATTTAGATGTCAAAGTACCAATAGAAAGTGTTGGGACTGAGTAGGAAATTAAGTCTAAATTAGGGTCAATAATGTATTTTACTCTGAAATATGAATATTAATTTTTTTTTCCCTCCCTAATATATAAAAATAAGAGACACATGCAAACAAATAATCATTTCTGATCGATAACTATGAACCGTCAAAATATACAAGCAAGCACAAATAAAGTTAAAAATCAAAACTACACTTTTTTTGTACAATATTCCAATTTTGTTAAAAAAAAAAAATGTGTATTTTATTTTTATTTTTTAAGCTACAAAAAAAAATATCTCTTTCAATAATTTCCCATAAATGGACAAGATAATTTTGGCAAAGAGGAAAGAAAGTTACAAAAAATGAATATTTATTTACTTGCTATATATGCCAGCCGTTTAATAAATACTTTAAAGTCTCCACCAAACGAATCGGAATCGTCCAAATGAAATCAATTGAGGAATAAGAGCCGTTGATTTAAAAACCTTTCAAATCTGTCAGAATCGCAGAGACTGCAACGGTGACAGGAACCGCCTTTGCCAGCTTGCCTCTTCCTGACTTGTTACCATCTTTAATTGCGCACCGTTGGTTTTCTTTTTCTATTAATTTACGAATTAAATAAATTATAATAATGGTATTTAATAGGTATATTCAAAGATAATTATATATTCCATGAACTAGACAATCACAAATTTAAATCTTTTCACTCATAATTATTATTGAATTTTTTTAAAAAAAAAAATCAAACTCGAGAAGCTATTCTCATTTTAGATCGTGTTTTTTTTTTTTTGAAATGTTTCTAGATGGTGTTGGATATATTCATTTTGTGTTCTTTGTCTCACATTTATCTTTATAAATTATATGACCTACTTCTTACATTATCAATTAGTTTTGCGATAGAAATTCATATTATTTAATATTGTATTAGAGCTTCATACGAGTTATTAGTCATAAAAAATCAAATTTAGCCCAAGTGAATAAGTCTTATCTCCCATTGTAAATATAAAAAATAACATCTTTTATAAAATATATGAGTTATTCATTATTATTATTGATTGTTTTGAAGTGAAACTTGATTTAATGTAATAAACACATAATTAGTGTTGAGACGTGTCTTGAACCTTTATGATGTATTATGATTACTTAGTCGGAAATTTGATTCTCTGGTCAACAAGCAAAGGGCATGGGGTGCTAGACAAAATATGTAATTAAATTTTTATTTTCGTATTTAAGCTTTAATGTAATTGGACATATTATGTAATAGAGTTATACAATAGTGAATTATATAAATTCTCTTAAAATTTTAGCCCCATAAGATTAACATTCTGTATTTGCACTTTTCTCTACCCATTTATGTAGATAACACACGATTAATGAATCATGTAAATTATGTGTGTGTGTTCTACATTTTTTTTTTCTTATTTTGATTGATTGTTGTTTCATAACAATAAATTTGCAAAATATAAAGAATTTTAATTGAATATACTATAAGGCGATTTAACTTTTAAGATTGGAAGTCCTCCCTTGGTATAATACTAATTACTAATTATTAAGTAAAGATCCTCTCTTGGTATAATACTAATTATTAAGATAATGCGCTCGTGCTGGAATGATTTTATTATTTGGTTGTAAATTAGTTAAACACTAGTTTCGGTTTCAAGAATCTGTATTTCTTCTTCTCTCGAATATGTATTAAAAAATATTATTAAGATAATCATAATTAATATAAGTTTTTTTTTTCAAATAATAATAAATATAGAAAAATATTTAAGTAATGCCCAAACATGACCTAAATATTTATCATAAATATATGTTATGAATCCCACTTTTTGAAAGCACTTAATTCTAATTTATAGTTCAGATTTTTTAATATGTGTAGTATCTTTATACATCAAATATCAATTACATTCCATAAAAGATTTATATGAGAAGGAGATTTAATGAGAAGGGTATAATGATTTCATTTTTTGGTTGTAGTTCAATACTATACTCATAGATTTGATACGATAAATTATTATTTGATTCTATTGAAGATTAGAATTGGGATAAAATGAATGATTTTATTGATGATCCCACCGAAGTATTTATGCAGAAAATACAACAGAAAAATAATAATTAACAAACTCTTAACAATTAAATAAACTACTTATAACAAACAACAAACTAAAGCATTTAATCCAAAGGCTGATTATCTCTAATACTCCCCCCACAAGATGGAAGGTGGATATTAAGAACACCCATCTTGGATAATAGTGAATGAAGAGTGGAAGGCGGGAGAGACTTAGTAAAGATGTCAGCCAGTTGGTGATAAGTTCTGATCGGCAGCAGCTTTAGTGTATTGGCACGAATTTGGTCTCGAACAAAGTGGAGATCAAGTTCAATATGTTTGGTGCGTTCGTGAAAAATGGGGTTGGAGGCAATATGGATCGTTGCTTGGTTGTCACAGAAAAGAGATGGAGTCACTATGGGTATTTGTAGCTCGGTAAGTAGAGATCGAAGCCAAATGACTTCGCAAGTGGTGAGAGCGAGAGCACGATACTCTGCTTCAGCTGAAGAGCGGGAAATAGTGGTTTGTTTTTTTGATTTCCAGGACACCAATGAATCCCCAAGGAAAACACAGTAGCCTGTTGTGGAACGACGAGTGTCGGGGCATGAAGCCCAGTCAGAATCTGAAAAAGCACGTAAATGATAAGTTGTGGTAGGCTGGAGAAGAATTCCTTGGCCTGGAGCTGCTTTGAGGTAGCGAATGAGATGATAGACAGCAGCAAGATGTTCCTTGTTGGGACATGACACAAACTGACTTAGACGATTCACTGCAAAGGTGATGTCAGGTCGAGTGATTGTTAAATATAACAATTTTCCAACAAGGGTTCGATATACCGAGTTATCCTTCAATAAATCTGTATCAGAATGTTGCAACTTCGATACATAATTCATTGGAGTACTCTCAGGTTTTGATGCTAGAAGACCAGCATCACTAATTAATTCCAAAGCATAGTTACGTTGAGACATGTAAATTCCAGTAAATGATCGAGCAAGCTCAAGACCGAGAAAGTATTTTAGAGGACCAAGGTCTTTTAGTTGGAATTTCTGGTGTAGAACTATCTTCAAGGAGGAGATAAGAGATTCATCCGCTCCAGTGATGATGATATCATCGATGTATACGAGTAGAGCAATGAAAGATGAACCCGAACCTCGTATGAACAACGAATAGTCGGCTTTTGATTGTATAAAGCCGAGAGAAAGAAGGGTGTCAGAAAACTTGGCGAACCACTGTCGAGATGCTTGTTTTAGCCCGTAGATGGACTTGTTTAAACGACAAACAAGCTTAGGTTCATTACTATAAGTGTGCTGAGGTGGTTGATATCCCAAAGGAAGGTCCATATACACTTCTTCGGTTAGATCACCATGAAGAAAAGCATTGTTGACGTCGAGTTGGACTAGAGGCCATTGTTTAGAAATAGCCACCGTGAGGAGAACTCGAACTGTTACCATCTTAGCAACAGGTGAGAAGGTTTCAGTGAAATCGAGACCATGTTGTTGTGTGTATCCTTTAGCCACGAGACGTGCTTTGTATCTTTCAACACTTCCATCAGGTTGAAGTTTAATCTTATAGACCCACTTACAACCTATAGGTCGTTTAAGTTGAGGTAAAGGAACAACAGTCCATGTGTTATTACTTTCTAAGGCTGCAATTTCCTTATTCATAGCCACTCTCCAATGTTCAAAAGGAACAGCCTCGTGATAAAACTGAGGCTCTCGTTGAGCAGATATGCTGAGAGTAAAATGTCGATGTGCAGGAGTCAAAGAGTCATAAGACAGAAAAGACTGTACTGGATATCGAATAGTAGTTGGAACTTGTATTGGCGTGTTGGCTAATAAACCACAGTGATAAGCCTTGAGGTAAGATGGTTGTCGACTTGGTCGTGAAGAACGACGAGGTTGCACCAAGTCAGACAGAGGAGGTTCTGACTCATTGTCTTCTATGATGCTAACAGGAGGGATATCAATGGTTGCAACAGGAGGTATAATTTCAGCAGACGTAGAAATAGGCTGAGCAGCAATTTGTTCAGAAGAAGTAATATTGCTAAGTGTTTCGTTGTTAGTCATAGGAATATCAGTCAAAATGGTTGGTATGACTGACGTTGTGGAATTAGAATTATCAAACTAAGTAGGATCATAAGAACGGGGCAACACAAGGTCAGGGAAGACATCCTGGTGTGTTTTTTGTGTGGTAGATTTGTAGGGAAAAGAGTTTTCGTGGAAAACAACATCTCGGGAGATAAGAAATTGTTGTTTTTCAACATCAAATAGCTTGTATGCTTTCATCCATGTAGGATACCCAATGAAGACAGTAGGAGTGGCTCGAGGGGAAAATTTTGACTGAGCATGAGATAGCGTAGATGCATAGCAAAGGCATCCGAAAATACGCAATGTCGAGTAGTCAACAGGGAGACCATGTAACAATGTGTATGGAGTAGACCATTTTAAGAGAGGAGAAGGAGTTCGGTTAATCAGGTATGTAGCGGTTAAAACACACTCAGACCATAAGGCTAATGGAACTTGGGATTGAAATAACAAAGCACGTGCAACATTTAGAAGGTGTTGGTGTTTGCGCTCGACAACAGAATTTTGTTGGGGACGAGCAACGCAAGAAAACTGATGTAAAACACCTTTGTCAGCAAAGAACTTTGTAAAAGACAACTCAGGAGCATTGTCTGAACGAAAAACCTTAATTGTTTTGCCATATTGAGTGTGCACTAGTTGAAAAAACTGAGGAACTATGCTCAAGACATCAGACTTTTGACGAAGCATAAAAACCCAGGTATAACGGGTACAGTCATCAACTATTGTCAAAAAATATTTATAACCTTGCACAGAAGTAGTGGAAAAAGGCCCCCATATATCAACATGGATGAGGTCGAAGGGTTTTTTAGACAAAACATTGTTGCATATAGAGGGTAAATGCTTTTGTTTAGCAAGAGGACAGACAGTACAATCAGATATATTTGAACATTCAGTGTCATCAATATTCAAAACAGTCTTTAATGCATTAAGACGAGATATAGAGAGATGGCCTAGCCTGGAATGCCAAAGCTTGGTAGAAGACTTCTTGTCAACCATTGCAATGGGAAAGCCACCAGTTGGGGGAGAAGCATCAAGAATGTATAATCCTGCCTGAAGATCACCCTTGCCAATCACTTTCAAAGTGGACCTTTCCTGGATATAGCAAGAATCAGTAAGGAAATTTGCAGTGATGGAACGATTAGCCGTGAGAGCACTTATAGAGATCAAGTTGTACTTAAATTCAGGTACAAAAAGAACGTTTTGAAGCTGAATGGAACCAAGCAAAAGAACAGAACCAGCATATTTGACTATAATACGTTCATTGTTGGGTAGAACAACAGATGTTTGAATAGGGAAAATATTCTGAAAAAATGCACGATCATAACAGACGTGTATAGAAGCCCCTGAGTCTATAATCCAGCGAGAAGAAGACATAATCGGCACTTGCGGAATAGTCAAAGCATACCAAAGCATACATGCTAGGTAAGAAGAAGTAGTAGCATTATTTGTCTTTACTGTCCCCAAAGTAGATTGGATTTGAGCAAGCAGTTGTTTACACTGAGCCAATGTATCAATTGTTGATGCAGAATCAGCAATAGGAAATTCAGATGTTGATAGAGTGTGAGCCGAAGAATCCGAAGCTGCGATATTAGATTTTTGTCCTCCACGAGAACGAAAGCCTGGAGGATAGCCGTGGAGCTTATAACACCGGTCAACTGTATGACCCGAATAATTGCAATGTGTGCAAAAGGGTCGATCTCTTCGCTTGGGCTGATCTTTTTGAACAGAGCTGTTCACAGTCAGGGCAATGGAAGGAGTTGAGAGAATGGGAAGTGAGCGGTGTTGTTCCTCTTGAGAGATTAGAGAAAAAGCAACACTGATCGAAGGCAAAGGACTCATAAGAAGAATCTGCGAGCGAGCAGGACCGAAGGATTCATTCAGTCCCATCAGAAAACTCATCAGAAATTCAGATTGGAAGAAATCGTCGAATTCTTTGTGACCTCCACAGAGACAGTCACACGACGGAAGAAAAGTGGCGTACTCATCCCATATTGCTTTCAATCGCGAGAAGTAGGTTGTAACAGACTGGTTTTCTTGAGAAATTGTGGCTAAATTACGCTTCAACTGAAAGATTCTTGGGCCATTTTTCCGTTGAAAACGCAATTTTAGATCGGACCAGATTGTGTAGGCAGAATCAGTAAACAGTATGCTCGCAGAAATGTGCTTCGAAACCGAATTAAGAATCCACGAAATAACAATATTGTTGCTACGAATCCAAGAAGATAGAAGCGTACCAGTCGGTTTAGGAAGAGTGCCATCAATGAAACCAGTCTTGTTGCGGATTGATAACGCAAGTAGCATAGATCGACTCCAAGAAATATAGTTGTCATCGGTAAGAAGATCTGAAACAAGAACTAGGGTTGAAGTGTCACTGTTTGTGAGAGCGTACGGACTCTGATGGGCATCAGAGGAGGAAGAATCGGCGAGATGAATAGCGCCGGAAGGTGATTCAGATGAAGGAATCGGAGCTGGAGGAGCCGGAATTTCAGGCGGAGAATCGCTGGGTAGAGAAGAAGAAGCAGCCATTGAAGACGCGGGAAGGAGAAGAGAAAAAAGAGGGGGAAAAATTTATAGCTCTGATACCATATTGAAGATTATAATTGGGATAAAATGAATGATTTTATTGATGATCCCACCGAAGTATTTATGCAGAAAATACAACAGAAAAATAATAATTAACAAACTCTTAACAATTAAATAAACTACTTATAACAAACAACAAACTAAAGCATTTAATCCAAAGGCTGATTATCTCTAATAGATTCTTATTTATTTGAGAGCAGTGATATTCTCTATAATTATGAATTTGGAAATTCATAATTGAAAGAATCTAAATTTTAAACTACCAAACCAAACACTTCCTACGTATTTTTTTTTTTTGGCGGTTCAATATATTTTGTTTGATCTTAGTCCAATTTATGAGTTTTTTTTGTTTTGTCGAGTCATATCTTTATAAGAGATTATTATTATTTTTTTAATTTAACAATATTTGTAGATGTAAATTCAAATTCATAACTTTATAGTTATTACTAAAATATTCACTATTGTTTTATTGTATTTAATGTTTAATGAATAACTCCTTTAAAAAAAGATATTTATGGATATCTTGATTTATTATATATATCGATTTAGTGGGGTTGATATTTGTGAATATTATAAATAAAGTTAAACCATTATTAGTTTTTTGCAATTAACGATGCATTAGATGTGGGATCAAACTTTCTCCTATATGTCAAAAGTGAATAATATATAATGTTTTTTTTAAAAAAAAAATTCTATGATATTTTTTTTAAACTACAACAATTGATAAGTGGTAGGACTCATTACAGCCTTCCTCATGTTGGAAAAATCTATAATATTTGATTCTATGCGATTTCCAACTCCTAAACATCAAGGGTGTTTGTTTTTTTAAAAAAAAATTAGTTTGAGAATTTATTAATTTTATTTAAAAAATTACATTCAAGCTAGTTTTGTAACTACTCAAAATAATTTATCATTTTTACTATTAAAAATAATTTTTAATTTCTAATTATTATAATTATTAAGTATAACTCCTCATTTCCAACTCACTTATTTCAAATAATTCATTTATAATCAATGAAAATTATCACTTTTAACCATTTATTATGTTCTCATTTTTTTTAACTACTCAAAATAACTATTTATTGTAAATTTGTATCCAAACAATGTTTTCACCCTAATTTCTATACAAAAAAATCACATTCAAACATTTTTTTGCTTACAACTCTCAATTTTTAAATAGTCAAAATAAATTTTTGAAATAATTCTGCATCAAAATTTCATCTAAATACCTTCTTAATTATTAAGTTATAAAATGTTAATGGAGCTATGCTCTTTTTGGCTTATAATATATAATGTTGAGAAAATATGAATTTGTACCCATAATATTGGCATATTCAATTCTTTAAAATTTTAAAATTATGAAACTAAACCAACTCTCTTGCGTTAGTTATTTATGTATTTTTTTCACAAGTGAATAATAATGGAAAAACGAGGTACCTGTTCTTTAATTGATATCGTTTTTTTTTTCTTTTTTTCTTTTTTTAAAGTTCATATTAATGAAAGTTGTTAACATCATTTTTTTTTTCCAACATCTCTTACATAGTATTAATTCACTTAGTGACACAATAATTTCATTGTTTGATTGTAAACTAATTCAAAATCAGCTCACATATCTGAATCGTGGATAAATCGTTATTTGTAATATTCTCCCTTAATTTGTACTAAAAAAAATATAGTATTAATTCATTTTTTAAAGAGTTAAAAAAAATCATTTTTTTAAAAAAATTGTGTCTCAATCAATTTTAATTAACCGAATAAAACAACATTGATTTTAAAAATCGATTATGGTATGAGCTTGAAGTGTCTCTTTCCATTTTCCAAATTTCGCTAACTCTCATCTCACAAGCCACAACTATATTTATCACATAATACATTTGTCATTTCTTCTTAATATAAGTATTGTTTCTTCTCATTTGTTCTTTAATTCAAATCTAAAAAAGTTTATCTCTTTCTTATAGCCCATTACTTAAATTAACACAAACTATTTTTGTACGTTCATAACAAATAATGACTTTCCAAAAATATCTTACAAAAAAAATGTTCATATTTGTCAAAGAGAAAATATACTAATTGAGCTCGAACGACATCTTGTACGATATCTTTTTCTCTTTGTCAAATACATAGTTTTGTTTTAAGACATCATTGAACCGTAAAAAAAAAAAAATACTAATTGTGTATCACATATTTTTGATATGATAAGCCAACCTGAACTGAGCTCGAGCAATATCTTGTACGACTTAGTAACCATGAGGTTACATGTTTAATTCCCCTTCTATCATGTATTGAATAAAAAAAAAATACTTTTGATATGATAACAACTTAATTAATAGAAACTAATAAAGTTAGGAACTAAAGTAATAATATAGCGTGATTCAAACAAAAATTAATAATATAGCGTACAAAAAACTCTATTTTAGTTGAACTCACTATTTTTGTCATTACTTCTAATTAAATTAATTAGACTTAAGTTTGCAGCTGGTTAAACCCCACTAGTTCCTTCTCCAAAATAAATATATAAATAAAGGCCCACTAATTTGTTTTATAATCATTGTCTAGTGACCATATCTATATATATATATTTCCTCAAAAAAAAAAAATATCTATATATATATATATATATATATATATATATATTTTTTTTTTTTTTTTTAAAGTCGTATTTTTATAAATATTTTTTTTTTCCAAAAAGAATTGAATTTATTAGACACGGCCAACATGTCATGGAAAGTATCTTGTGGGGTCGACACAACAACTAGCAACCAAGCCTTTTTTTTATATTTATTTTGCATTAAAAAACTTTAATATAAAAAATATATATATATATATAAAATGAGGAGTTGGAGGGATTTTACTTTTCAAAATGTGTCGCACATGTTGTATTTCATGTTTTATTTATTGCTCATGACCCACCTTTGGAATTATTTTTTAAATTTTTTTATTTTATTTAAGAATTTCGATTCTTAACTTTGTTCCGTGCATATAGTAGCAGAAGATTTTTTTTTTTTTTTTTTTTTTTTTTTATTATTACTTTTTTTTAAAGAGTTGCCAAAGATTGGTTTCGTAAAAAAAAAAGATTATGCTGGGGAAGGAACAAATAATTATATTTTATATGAAAATAAAGCTAGGATTATGAAAAAGAAACTAATAACAATATATAATTTAACCACTCTCGAATGATTTAAGTGATAAAAGAGAATTTTGGAGTATTTAATGTAATAGATTCAAGAAATGGTTTTAATGTGATAGATTCCATTCACAATGTCTATCTATCTAAAAATTAATTTATATAATTTTCTTGACATTCAAATATCGTAAGATTTTTGTGATATAGTTTAAAATTTTGATTTTAATACTTCTTTTATATAAAAATCAAGCATTTGAGCCTTTGGATGAAGTTATAATATTCAAGAGTTGAATGGTATTCAGGTTAGAATATGAGATGTCGTTCTTAAAAAAAAAGAAAATTATATGAGATGTCATGATGTGACACCTAATTGGATAGATTATGAATATTATTTAAGAAAAAAAAGCATAAACAGTTAATATTTAAGACCTATTTGCAGTTTCTTAAAAAAAAAAAAAAAAAGTCGGGTTGAATAGTAATTTTAGTGGATTGGTAATCAACATACATATCTTGTATATTCCATAAACCACTATGAACAATTCTTACTGGTACGCAGGTAGAACCTAAGAATGCATATTTGAAATTGAATCATATAAATACAGTATGAATGTATTAATACAGAAATTAAAATTAATACAGTAGGTAAAAGTAAACATACTCATTGTGGTTAATATGATTTGGAAAGAGAATTCGCCGGAAATTGCA
>JBBMEF010023017.1:0-17792 GCA_037832685.1 Sicyos baderoa | reverse complement strand
CTTATGCTCTGGTTCTTTGGAAGAAACTTCAATACAATTATTCAATTATTCGATTCAATCAGTGTTAGTTCTTAACAAAGAGATATTAGATAATTCAGTTAATGGTTAATGTCAGTTAATTAGTAATTATAATCTACCTGTATTTTCATTATCTTTGTAACGCTACAAAGAGCAATGTTTAGTGATAGAGACTTTTTGAAACTTCCCAACAACGAAATTGTGAATGTTTTCTCTCGGGTGAGAGTTTGTTAGTGTTCTTGATTTGACGTCCTGTATGGATTCATTTCCATACCACTAAAGTAAAACCTGCTGCATCAATAACAATTTTAGCTCAAAGCCAAGTAATTGAATGAAACCAGCAAAGACGCAGGAGAAACGACAAATATGTAGTCTACTGAATTACTCTAAGCAATTCTCAATCCATGCAGAATTAATTCTTGTTTTCGTGCGTCCCTCTTAAAGTCTTCAAAACCTATGAGTGAACGTAATTATAAGATCCCTTACTGTCTTATCTTTCAAGTCCGAGTCTTGGAGCAGACATGTGTGCTCCAAAAGTAGTAAACTCTCATTTTCGATTATCCAAAACAAAAACATGTTTTCGTGCAGATTACAGTTCAATAGTGAGGATATGTTGTAGATAACAAAAAAATTGTAAGAAGAAAGAAACCCCCTCAGCAGATAAGGAACAGATAAGAAAGAGAACGAATTAAAGATAGATTACTAGAAAAATCCAAAGGCTGCAAATATGCCACTTGAACCGAAGGTTGTAGAGCTAAATGACAAACCTTTATCCACTTGTGAAAAAGTGGGTCATGAGAGTTATGTAAACACAATACGATTATATATATAGGTTAGGCGGATAGCTTTCACGCACCTCGACTACTACCTGACCCTACAACATTTGGATGACAAAAAAACCCGTAGAAAATTAATTTTTACGTAGATGGTCACTATGGACTGAACCCATCATCTTATGCAATATGCACCCTAAAGTCCTCATCGACCAATTGAACCACTGCATAATGGTTCAATCCGATTATATCATCTGCCCAGTTATAGATATCTGGTTGTATCACTGAAGCCAGCGGCCAATACGCGACAATGATCGCAGGAATTATGAGGCCTCATGATTAGGCAGTAAGTTTGGGGTAGCTGTCGTTCCTATTTACCTGATAATAATAGCAAATTTAGTTCAACTCTAGCCGTCGTTCCATTTAAAATAAGTAAATAAAATAAAGGTTACGAAACTCCACTCTTGAATTCAGAAAATAAATAAATAAAATTTCATTAAGTTTAATAGGAATGAAATATGTGCTTATGACTTCAAGTTATCCGTTCATAAGTTCGAAACTATACCTCCAAATATATATATATTTTTTAATTCAACTCTAAATGCATTAAATTAAAAATAAAATCTAAATAGAAGTTTGAAAAAGTTAAAAAGAAACTCATTAAAATATTTTTTTTTTTTTTATCCGTGACTGTCTGAGCCAGCTTTCACGCACCTCGACTAATGTTACGGGACATACCGCCCGATCCATCACTTTATGCACTCTAAAACCCTCAGCTCATGATGGTTCAAAATATACTATTATTAACAGATGTTAACTAGTGATACATGCATATCAATTATCAACAACGAAATTGAGTAGCTAACAAGAACAATAATAGGCATAAATATGTGTCCATGCCCGACAATTGTCGGGCATTCGAATCGTCCATAAAAACATTTTATAAAACAAAAAACAAAGAAATTGGGTAATATCAAAATAAAACATAAAATTGCAAATGTACTAATTCGCAAATTTTCATGTTTCGTGACAAATTTTAATTCAACGCAATTAGTTTTGTAAGATCAAGAGCCCCATTAAACTTTGCCTTATTGGCAAGTAACTGATTTTTTTTTAAAATAGACTTAGACAAGAAAATGTAATACATCTATTTAGTTTTTGAATAAAAATCGGATGGATCGATGGCGCGATTGATTATCTGATTGGGTGTTAATCTATTCCCACCCTACAGTCGGGTTAGATGTATTTGTAATCCTTATTCCCCAACTTGTACTAAAAAAAAAAATTACAATAAAATAAAATAAAATAAAAATGAGAGGGGTGTTTTCAATTTCAGGGTCAGCATTAAATGGCTTAAACTTCCCCCATCCTGTTCTTCAGGAATGGAAAACCAAATTGGATGATATCCTAAAAACGTAAAGAAAAATTGCTAAATAAAGATTGTTAAAGGCGTACCTAATTAATGATCGTTACAATTTACCCTCCGATTTCACAACACTATGTAATTAAATTTGGCTTCGCGATTTCTGACCGTTCACCTTCTTGATTTTGCCCTATATTTCTCCATTGACGAAACCAATCAAATTGCCTTCGTTGATTCTCTCACAGCAGGAATGGAGAACGATCACAAGGCCAGATCACCTAAACCGACGACGAGGCTACAGAAGCGAGCGCCGGCGAGCCTTCACCTCGATCAGCTTTCCAGCGTCTCGATGTTTTCCGGTGGTGCCATTGCTTCTCCGAAGGCGATTCTTCCTCTGCTGTCGCCGCTCCCTTTGCCGACATTAGCTATTCCTGAAACTGAGGGGAATAAAGTAACGACGAACGGAAATGCCGTAGGCGGCGGAAGCGGAAGCGGAAGCGGCGGTGGTGATCAAAGAGGATTAGGTTTTTTCTCGCCTGGTGTCTGGCAACATCCGGCGGTGGCGACGACGTACGCGGATCCTTCTACACTGTTTACTTTCTTTCAATCGCAGTGCATTGTAAGGAGTAACACGCCATGAGAGATATGAAGGTTGGATCGCGATGAAGGTTGGATCGCCATGGATGCTTCTGGTTTTACGTTGTGTAAACTATGCGTTGTAACGCCGGAAATAATTTCTCCCACGTTTTCCTGCTCTCTACTCATTTCACACCCCGCTTCTGGTTTTATTTTATTTCTTATATTTATGAATATTGTAAATCTTATCAATTTATTGTGAAGTGTCTTTATTATATCACATAAGTAATGTAATTAGATAAAAATATGTTAACAAAAGACGAAATATATATATATATATATATATAACTCCATTGATACACTATTATCATTATAAACTGTGTTAGTAGAGATGTCTATTTTTTCCGGGCCTGCCTCATACCCATTTAGACGAGGAAATGGGGAATGAGGGGGACAAATTTTTTCCCCGATGACTAAACGGAGACAGGAGTGGAGAATATGGTCCATGTCCCCGTCCCGTCCCTAACCCCAACCCTGCTTCGTTTCCCCGCCCCGAATTTATTTACTTAGGTTTAATATATATATATATATATATATATTATAATAAAATATATAATTTTAATTTTAATTTAATATTAAATTAGTATAGGTATGTATTTATATATATATTTACAGCAGGTCTCTATTTTTTTTTTGAAACACACTGTATATTTTTTTAAAGGGAAAACTAGGTAAATGTCTACATTTCAAAAACTAATTAAAAGGAAAGCCTACTTTTTTATTAGATTTTAAATTTATGTCTACTTTCTAATTTTTAATTAATATTATTAATTATATAAAATAAATTTTACCATTATAACCTTGTCCTTATTCTCATTAATGAGTGAAAATGCATACAAATTATATAACAACCTATCTAACAAACTTTAAATCTTTTTGACCATTTAAAATAAAAATTGTTTGACAAAGCAAATTTAGAATACAATTTTTCGTTCAAATCTAATACTATTTTGAAATGATTTGTTTAAAGAGTTAAAAAATTTAATATTGAGTAAAAATCTATTATTGAATGTAAATAAATAAATAAAAAATTGTAGATGAAACCGTACATGTTCGTACTTGACCATATTGAGTTTAAATGTGTTATTTGAATTTTGTTGGTGTATGAATGAAATAAAAAAATATTGAAATAATGAGCTAGTACACACATTTCAACACTTACCCTACTGATAAGTACTTGTCATCGCTTACCTTATATGATGCTTGCCCCTATTAGGTACTGATAAGTACTTGCCATCACTTACCCTATATGATGATGCTTGCCAATATTAGGTATTGTTGAGTACCCTCCTTCACTTACCCTAATTGCCACTATTAAGTAATGTTGAGTACCCACCATTATAATGAATGCAATAAAATTATATTGTTGCGTACCTTTCCATTATAATGCTAACTTGCATAATACTTCCTTCAAGTCATTCTTGGTTGGTAGCATGAGGCCTACGCTCACAGTGACTGGTCTCCCGATTGCAATGTTCATAACAGTGCGTAGTGCCAGTCTAGGTGTATCCTATTGCCAAACTTATTATGAGTCTACTGTACATGTGTTGTCTTGTAAAGAGATAAATTAGAAATCTTCGACATTTCATCAAGCTTGATTACTCCAAAATAGATGTTATTAGTTGAGATAACATAGATTCGTGAACAACTCCAATAAATTTTGTCTTGTAATTCGATTACACATTCGTCTCGCTCTAACCCTCATTGAACGCAACAATAAACAGGTGTGAATTTCATGTCCGATGTGCTTGTCTACTGTGTGAATGTTATGACTGCTCTGTTGACCGCCCTCGTTCTGCCTGAAAAGTAACGCTTGTTTGTATATGAAGCTCCCTTCACCGAAAACAATTCTCATATTCACTTCCGGATTGTTTATGTTCTTTTTTATTTATTTATTTTGTTTTTGTGTGGTTTTTTTTTTTTTAAATCCCATATTTTTTTGATGAAACAGAACTAAAAATGGGATGTTGGTTAGTCAACGGAAAGTATTTTCCCTTCCTAAATTTATGGTGTATCCTTTAAATAATGAAGTAAGATTTTTTAATTAAAATTATTAAACCAAAAATGAAGATTTGGATATGGATATAATTGGCACGAATGAATTGATCTCTCTCCTGCCAAAATGGAATTAGGCATTTACTTAAACTAAAAAATAAAGTAAACAATTATCTAATTAATTTTTATTATTTAAACATTTAGTGTGATTTCCCTTTTTTAAAACTGTGATTTTGCTAAGTTGTTGAGAGCTAAGTCGGTAAGTTTTTTAAAAAAATTATTTATTTTGATTTTAGATATTGTTGAAAATTTATTTGTTAAAGCTATAAATTAATATTATATTTCTGAAACTCTTTATAAATTTTTTTTTTGAATAAAGGTAGGAGAAAAAAAAAACAAAAGGTGAAAAAAATTATAAATTATGGAAAAGAATTGAACCGTGAACTAGATCCCTAAATCCTAATTCTCCGCGGAAAATCCCCGCTCCGATCCCTACAAAAAGAAACGATGAATTTTGCGAGGATGGAGATCAATAATTGTTAGTAAATACAAGATACATTTAAAAGAAATTACCCGTTGGTAATTTATTTTCGTTAGATAATTGTCAAAATCTTACTATATTTAATTGTAAGGTAGTTAATTTATAATTAACTAATATTTAAAAGTTTTAAAAAATTAATATTTTTGTAGATGACTACCATAAATGAAAACATGGCCTCTATCCACTTTATAACCAACTATGAATATGTTTTTTGCAAAAAAAAAAAAGTGCTTGATATGTTCAAATGAGATAGGATTGTGTCACTTGTGTCTTTCCAATGTTATTGTCTAAAATTAAGTTGAATTCTTCCCAAAAAAAAAAAAAAACTAAGTAATATAAAACGTAAACTTATGATAAAGATATCATAAATTCAAATTATCCTGAAATAAAGTAAAATAACATGGTAGATAATTTTTTTTTAGGATAAAAAACAACATAGTAGATATTATCGCCGTATCTTATGAAAAAAATCATATACAAAAAGAAAGCCAATGAAATGGGCTATACACGACCAAGGCAAAAAAACCTGCCACTAATCTAAGCATAGCTGAAAGTTCAAATTCCCACCCCCATTTGAAATTAATTTAAATCATGTGAAAAGGGAAAAGTTCACAGTAAAGTGAGTTGAGGTTACGACTTACGTACATATATATATATATATATATATATATATTTCATTAGAGAAATGATAAAGTTCGTCAAAAATCCTCAAGTTGCCATCCATTAGAGGCCGAAAGAGCTCTCATTTGTTATATACAAAACGCTAATAATAACATTCATCAAAATTATCATAAGGAATCCAACATGTTCTTTACCCTCCCTGCGTTCCCAAAACATTTAACTCGAGACAACTAAAACACCCAATGAACGAACTCGAACTTCTTCCTGGAATACTTTCAAAATGCTGCTACCGATCATGGCCCGATGAAGATGCCTCCGCTAAAAATCAGAAGTCGAATTCCCCAGTCGCCTGTCAAACAAACAAGCTTCCATGAAAATCGAAGTCGGTTAATATCTAACTAGTAGTTGGGGTGGGGGAGGAGGAATTCACCTTGTTGAAGAGAATGTCCTTGTTGTCAATATGCATAATTCCATCCTTCAGTGTACATTTCCATCTACTCTTCGTACGAGTAACCTATCACATGAAAAAATTATCATATGGTAAGTATTAGATGATGCATTATATTCAAAGAATATGTTCTTTGTAATTATTTCGATAGAATTTTTGTAACTTTTTTTACTAATCAGCAAAAGTTTTTGTTTCGTATCAAAAAAGATTATTCTAAGAATAAAAAAACGAATATCTAATGGCATGGCTCAAGCATATGTTCACCACGCACCTACCAACCAGGAGTAAAGAAGTACCTTATCAAACTGAGCTAAAACTAAATGTTGTGTGCTCAATTCCTCTCCTTGATCCACATCATCCAAATCGTCGTCGTCGTCGTCTTCATTCAATGAAGGCTCACTATCGTCCTCCTCAACAACATCATCCTGAATGACAACGGCAGGAGTGCCAGCTGGTGGATCTGTCAAGACGAAATAAAAGACAACATATTAAAACTAGAAAGAATTTCTGTTTCGACTTCAAATCCTCTTTAGGAATCCCTT
Organism: Sicyos baderoa; assembly: GCA_037832685.1. Taxonomy (NCBI): domain Eukaryota; kingdom Viridiplantae; phylum Streptophyta; class Magnoliopsida; order Cucurbitales; family Cucurbitaceae; genus Sicyos; species Sicyos baderoa. The sequence continues at coordinate 10,855 of JBBMEF010023017.1, read as the reverse complement.
CAACCCTTGTTCTACTGATTTGTATCCATTAAAACGTTCTATTATGGTCATTACACACACACATATATTAAAATTAGAAAGAACTTCTGTTTCGACTTCAAATCCTCTTTAGGAATCCCTTCAACTCTTGTTCTACTGAGTTGTATCCTTTCAAATGTTCTATTATGGTCATTACACACACACATATATATATAGGTCAAACCATGGTTAAAGTTGAATTACATAAAATGAATCGTTTAATTTTGACATGGCACCCAGCAAGTTAATGTTTTAAACTACGCATATTCATGTCTGCTATCAAAGTTATGAAAAGGGTGACTTAAGATTTCTATAAAAAAATGCAATCCAGGAAATTTAACAACTAAACTAGAACAAATTTATGAAAACTTAGGGACCAAATCAAAATATTGAGATACGAAAATTATGAACCGAAATTGAATCTTTCCTTTAGTATCTTTCTCTAGTGATAATAAAAAACCAGATTTCCATCGTTTCAATAAACAATCACAATCATCAAGACATCCTTCGCAAGATTTACCATTAGGTGCTGGTGTATTTGCTATGTTGTAGTCTTCATTATAGGCACCCTGGTAATTGTATATCTGCAGGGGATGTCAGAAATGATGATTAAGTTTTGTGGAAAGATAAAACAAAAGGCAAACTCAGTGAAAAGAGAGTAATAGGAACGATTTTCATTTATAATAATATAAAGGATTCTAATCACAAAAAGGTATCCCATCTCATTTAATAAAAAATCAACTCAAGAAACACATCAGATGAACACAACACACTCAAGAAGAATCAAGTAATTGTTAAAACTCCCTGAGCATCCCATACAGCGAGCGAAGAAATCCCATGTTACATGTAATTAATTGCGACTATAAAAGTGAAAGAATTTGTTGGCTTTGACCATAAACAGTGAAAAAGCTTGACAAGACCAAATAAAATGTGCAGATCTAGGAAGACAGGACCTCTATCTTCGTTGTTCTTTTTTAATATCTATGACTATCTGAATCAGCTTATGCGCACCTTAATTATTCTCTCGGGACAGCCACCTAAATCTGATACATTTGGTTGAGTAACTAGCTCGTAGAAAATTAATTCTTAAGTAGATGACTACTAAAGACCCTTATTTGACCACTAAGCCAATCGTTAGGAAGACCTCTATCATCATGTATGAAAGAGCTAAGGCACTTCCAAAATACTGAAATGTGCAGGTTGATTAGGATTGGATCTCTAAGCTATAATTTTGTTTTTCTACTTAAAACCAACTAGAGTAACAGAATGACGTATATTTGTTGCTGTTTAATAGAAAAACTTAAATAAGCATCTTTCACATAGCTATTTTAGCGTTAATATCATCTGTAATACAGAAATACAGAAACGAGGATCACGAGGTCATATTCTTGCTTATTATTTTAGTCAACACAGAATCTTGATACTTATTCGAATGATGTTTTGTTTTCCATCAGCATCAAAAGTCAAACACCTTCCTAAGCTCTAATATTTTTTATTTTTTTTGAAACGGAAACCCATCTTTCATTAAGAGAATGAAGATTGTACAAAGAGGAAAACAAAGAAACAAAAGACAACAACAACAAATAAAACAAAATAAACGAAGGGAAACAACAAGACAACAGCAACCACAAGAGTGGGAACAGTCATAAACAACAAAACAGCAAAGCCCGTAAACGGACAAAACAAACAAAGAAACAACCAAAAGAGCTTAAAGAAACGCTTCCCAATTTGTAGAAAGCAGCTGGATGGAGTAGTTTGCGAACTTAGAAGAGCAGACAGCCCAAAGTGTGGCTTGCAGACGAGCTGAATCACTTCGAATGAGCCAAGGGCGAGAAGAGTCATGGAAAATCCTCTTATTTCTCTCCCACCACAGCTCATAAAGAAGGCTTTTGACAGCATTAATCCAAAGGAACCGGGCCTTCTTTTTAAGCAAAGGAACGAGAAGTAGCTGTGATGTGTTGAGATTGGCACGGTTTTCCTAAGCTCTAATATTAATTAACTAATAATTAAAAAGCACTCAAGGAATTTTATTTTGATATGGGTGTATGTCTCGGCTAGCTTGCACAACTAATCTCATCAGACAACCGTCTAACCCTAGTTACTCTACTACATTTGGTTGACCTGGAACACAGAATTTTAAATCTTAGGTAGGCAACCACCATGGATTGAACACATTCTCACTTAGTTCCAAAAGCCTTTTTGACACAACAAAAATTCTTGGTGGACACATTTGTTTCATACGGTTGACGTTTTACCATTATTTTGTGTATTCCTGTTTGTTTATTCCAGATTGCATGCAATTCAATACGTTTTAATTTGCTTTCATTAAAAAGGTTCTAATTTTTCCAAACAATCCCTTGCTTCAGTGAAGACCATACAAGTTTGTGCTTTGTACCTAGCCCTATGAGGCTTTGTATTATAAAAAACAATCTGTATGACTAAGGATATCCCTATAAGAATACATGGAAAAGATTCCTAACTTCTACAAAAAGATGAGAATGGATAATCAAAAGACAACGCCAGACAAGTAACCTTCTGAAGACCTTGAAAAATCATAACAAGAAGGTAAAAGTATCAAATTTCTGTTACTATTATACAAATATTCCATTGCTTTAAGTACAGACACTTCTATAACTTTAAGGGGAGGAGAGAGAGAGAGAACTAACATTGGGTGTCGAAAGCTCAACATCATATGGATCAGGTATTGGTCCATCAAGTTGAGGAATCTTCGATAATGATCTGGCAATGTGTGACGACACTGCACTGTTTGCAGAAGTGATAAAGCTTCTCCTATCAGAAGCATAGGATTCACTTACCTGCAAAAGCTTACCACTAAGGAGTTTCAAAGACTGATCACAATTAACAAAAGCATTCAGCAAAATGCAATCACGTGAGTTCTATCAAGTCATAACTATTAACAGTTCAATTTTTAAAAATTGTCAACCAAGCTCAAGAAAATACACTTAGAAGCTTCAGAAGCAGAATAGGAAACAGCCAATCAGCATGAATGAAAAGAGAAACTCATTGCATTTAAATATACATAAAAGTTATTAATCAAAGAAAAACATTACTGATTAATGCATAAGCATTATTGAATTTAAATTTACATTTTCTTAAGATGTTAAATCATTTTTTAAGAAATAAGAACTGATAAATTTGTTTGTTGTAGAGATACTAGATAGAGCATTCAAAAGGTGTGAAAAAAGGAGGCGGTGAATTCTTCATTCCAGGGGAGGGATTTTTTTTTTCTTTTTTGTGGATAAAAAACGATTTCATTGATTCATGAAATAATAATATAAAGATACATATATTACTAGAGATCAAATAAGCGATCTCCAATAATTAAGTAAAATTTCATAGCTATAAGAATTAAATAAATGGCTAAGTTTACACCAGGATATAACATGATACGTAATGGAGTCAAAAAAACCAATCATTCCAGGGGAGGGATTTTTTGGAAGAAAGGAAAAGGGAAGTGATCCAAAAAAGAAAGAGTTCTTGAGAAAATGTTTGGGAAGTGCTTTTAATACTTCTCTTGGGCCTCTCAATCCTAATTTATTTCATAATTTTTTTTTTTATAGGAAACGTAACATTTCATTGATATATGTTAAGTACAAAAGCTATGGGCATTAAATGAAACAATGCCAATTAGCAAATAAGTAACTAAGACTATAATTACAAAATGGTTGGGAGATCTTGCTCCAAGATAATGCAAGATGAGAAATGGAATCAAAGAGTGAGTAATGATGATCCTCCCTATCCTTGAAAATTCTGTCGTTCCGAACCATCCAAATCTTCCAAAAAACAGCAGCAACGAAGTTGTGCCAAAGAACAGCCACATGGTCTTCAAAAGGGTGACCACACCATAAATAATATAAGAGATTTTCAGAGCTGTTAGGTAAAGGTGTGTGCCAACCGAAGGTAGCCAATATTTCATAATTATTCTTTAGTTTTTGTTACAAAGATCTGTCTTTCAATGGATTTTTCCTTGTATTTGATCTTCTTTTTTTTATAGGACTTGTATTTGATCTTTCATCTGTTTAATTGAGAAAAATGAAAGAATTAAGCTTTCTTTTAGGCCAACAAGAGCTGAGTTCAACTGGCATGATGTATAACCGGATAACTAAGAGGTTCTAGTTTGAATCTCCCACCCCAAATATAATAAGATAAGATTTTGGAATTTTTGGAGCACCTCCATTCGGTCATTTCCTTGATTGTTCAATTTCCTTCTTCACAGCTAATCCACCAACCATTTCATTCCTCCATTCGGTCATTTCTTTGATTGTTCAATTTCCTTCTTCACAGCTAATCCACCAACCATTTCATTCATTGATGTGTCGGGTGGCTGTATCATTTGCAAAGGTTGTGCAGCCATAGTTTCTGCAAGAATGGAATAACTTGGATAGGGAGGGTAACATGTTGAGAAGCTTGTCTCTATTTTGATTTATCCAATCATCCCTCACCCAGTTAGTTGGTACTAGTGCTTCAGAAACCAGACTCCCGTGAATGAAATGATCCATTCATGTTAATAAGCAGAAGCGTCCAGGCCGAAAATGCTCCATATCTCACACTCACTCAACCTTTGTAGACATGAGCTGCAGACCAAGATGAGCTTTCACGGACCACGTGTCATAGTAACCCCAATTACGCAGTTCAATGCATCACCATCTATTATAACTTAGGGATATGCAAGGCACATAAAAACAGCAACCAAACAAAAGAAGTCCCACTAACTACTGTAAGGTCCAATCCAATTACTAAGAACCTTAGAAATTAGACCCTACAAAGAGGTATTAAGCCTAATGATATTCCAAATCTCTTCCTTGGCCTCTTCTATGAAAGTTTGTTTTCTATCAAATTGATGAATATATCCTTGAATATTTTGATATATAATATTGTATCATGAAAAACAAAAGCATCATCCTAAAATAAAATGAACTTTTATGATGACAATCATTGAAGAGTGTGTTAACTTATAAATAATATATGTTATTTAAAAGTGGATACAATAATAATCGTGAATGTTTTGCCTATCCTAGACTTTTAGAAATTGATGTGTCCACGTCTTATATTTATGACTATGCTTCATAACTTCAGGTGCTTGGAGGGGGTAGGGATTCTCATAGTTACAGAGATAGACAGCTCCATTTAGGATCCAAATGCCAGAGGACCATAGTGTAGCCTTTACAAACAGTTCCTCTAAAGCAGACACCTAGGAGGAGTCGCTTGACCTCTAGTCAACTAGAAAGCACATACACTTTGTTTTGCGTGTCCAACACCGATAGTTTCAAATACTCTTTTGACACGTGTCTGTCCTCCTTTGTTATTATTATTATATTTCGTACACTTCAAATGCATACCATTAAATAGATTTGTATAACTAATTATATGGGTTAAATTCAAACGCTAATTGAATTTTCATGATTATCTTTATTTTAATTATTTTTCGTAGTTAATAAAAAAAACTAAAATATTTTGAATTTGATCGTTTAATAGTATATCATAAAAAAATAATAATAAATAACGTGTCCCCGACGTATGCGTGTCCTGCATTTTTAAATAATAGCGTGTATCTGTGTCCATATCATGTCTGTATCTCGTGTCCAAGTCCATGCTTCTTAGCTATCCAATTCAAAGAGAAACCCTAATTGTTCTACCGGTAAATTAGAACTGAATCAAATAACAATTTCGATCTTAGAACCACCCTATGACTTGACTTCCTAGATTATGGCTCGCATAGTCTAGCTAACTGATAAAAGTTTTGAGTTTTAAGAGAATATAAGGTCAGCATTTACAGTTTTGAGTTTTAAGTGATTTTAATTTTTAACAGCCTCAAGTTCACGTTACATACGCAAGGCAGCAGATGCCAGCTAGTGAATAAAGGTAGTCAAATCTGTTGGCTAGATAAGGAAGTTAGTTAGATAGTTCTGTTAAGGGATGACTTGGAGTTTGTCATAGAGCACCCCTAGGTTAGGAAGAGTAAGTATTGAAGAGAATCATAGGCAATTGAAGAGGGGGTTTGATTATTTTATTTTCATTTTTTATAGGAAACAAAGAAAAACCATTACATTGGTATATATAGATACAAAAGAAATACAATCTATGGTAATTACATAAAAGCTCTCCAATGAGACAGATGATAAGTTAAACTATAGTTACAAAATGGAGGATATGAATAACTCCAAGATAAAGCATGGTAAATAATGTTTACTGTGAAGGAATGTGTGTTCTGAAACTTGTCTGAGAAAACCCGGACATCTCTTTCAAGCCAGGGATTTCAAAGAAATACAAATATGAAGTTCTCCCAAAGAATCTGATAGGAACCTAATATATATTATAATAGAAAGATAATAAATAACCCTCTATCTTGAGATCACTCTCAAGCCCTAGATACTCACTATCTCAATACTTTATACTTCTCAATATCTTTTTACTTTCTTCCCCTCTCTTATTTATAGTCTAATATTCTTATCATACTCCTAATAGGATTGGATATTTCTTATCCTACTCCTAATAGGATTGACTATTCATTATCCTACTCCTAAATGGTGTTATGAGGGTGTTGGAAAATTAGAATCGGCTTGTAAACAAAAGACTAGGCTTCTCAAATAGTCTAGGATTTTTCTATTGACATAAAGAGAAATGGATGTATAAAAGAGCTTGAATGTGAAATTGTCACTCCCCTTCCATTGTGGAATTCATTTTTGAGTTATTATGTGGTCTCTGATAGCGTTGGAAACAGCAGTAGAAGTTTTCACCAAAAATATAAATGCTGAATCGTGTACTGTACACTTAAACCAGAAATATATATATATATATTTAAAAGGTTTCTTAAATTCCCATAAAAAGTGGTTTCCTTAATTTTGTTTTCAAGTCAAAAAGCAGAAAAAAGGTTTCTAATACTAACTCGCACTCACACAAGACTGTGAACTCCCACTGGAAAAGATTTTTTGTAACTCTGATAGGCTATCTCATGTAACTTTTCATGTTATCAATAAAAGTTTTTTATTTCGCATTTTAAAAAAAAGTATGAACTGAAATTTGTGAAAGAAAATTGGCATACAAGTCCAAGGCCGGAAAGAATCTTCAAGAGCACTGACAATAGGTAAGGAAACAAAACCTCAATCTCAAAGACACTATTGGCAGCGTCTCCTGCTCCATCTTGCTGTGGTATAAACCCATTAGTCTGGTACTGGGAAGCAAAATCATCACGCTTACGCTTCCCAGAGTTCATTGTGAAAAAGTCCTGAAAATTGTTTCCTCAGGTTAAAACATTATACTGATTTGTGTCCCAATAAATACGTAGCAGCAACAGCAAGGAGTAGCATCATTCAAAATTGGAACTCATGCAGATGAAATTCACAGTAGAGTTTTGGGTTACACATCAGGCAACAATCTTTTCCATGACAGAAGCACGAATAAAGAAAAAAAGTTACCTGTGTATGGGATGACTGAGCGGCTCCCCTGTCTGTTTCATCACGCCCCTCCACATAGGCTACAATTGCAATTGCAATCAATATATATTACCGCAGAATTTCGGTGTGAAAAGTTTTTCACTGCTTCGAGACTAAACTTACCAATATTAACGTCTACAGGAGTTCTTTGACCCATCCAAGAAGGAGGTTGCTGAAACAAAAATGTAGCCGTTTATCAAATACCCAAATTAATAGCATGTAACTATCAACAACATACTTTAAAATATCGATGCTAAAAATCATATCAGTGCACGTCTACCACTTTAAATCAAATTAAGGGACTGCATTTGTTTTTTATTTTGGAATCCGGGAAATGGAGCTTAGCTCCACTATAACCAGAGTAACCACGTCCGTCCCTAGACCAAGCACTAGTAGACATCGAAGGAATGGAGATATTGAACGTGTAAATTAAGGGACTACATATTACCCTTCCTTTTTGAAGAAAATAATGCAGCCATGACAGTATGGTGTGGATAAACTGGAGAAGCGTTTTTTTTAAGTGAATGTAAAGAGTAGCAGTGGAACCAAAGTCAAGCAGTAATTACCATAAATGGGGTCGGCCTTCCAGGCCTAACCTCGACATTATCAGTGCTACCTCCAGGGGTGGCAGCAGCTGGAGAAGCATAAGTTCCAGATGCAGAGTGGTCACTGAGTCCAGTAGGAATATTATACATCCCATTGTCAGCAGTTCCAGGTAAAGGGGTTTGAATTGGAGTTTGTAATGGCGTCTACAATATCCAAAATCGCTTCGATTATTAAATCACTGAGAAAAACATTCAAGTAGAAGAGATGACAGAAGAACAACTCACAGGCGGGAAGAGCATATCAGCCGTGGGAGTTTCAAACTCCTCAGTGTACGGAACATTGAGATCGTGAAAAGGAGTTACGGGACCTCCAGGAGTGGTCTTAGAAAGCGCAGACCTCTCTATCGGACCGCTCACGGCACCCGCTTGCATCATTTTCGCCTCCCACATCTACAAAGATCAGCCCAACCACAGCTAAAAAATTAGCTTCAAAGCCTCAAAACCCTAGAAAGAATCGAATCAATCCCAGAGCATAAACACACCGAAAAAATTCAATCGAATCCTACAAATAGACTATAGAAACCACAAAAAGAGAAAAACAAACGTTCATTCCACTAGAAAAGCTAAGAGCACAAAGCAAAGAAGAAGAGCGAGAAATTCCAAAATTGGATATCAATAATTACTCCTTGAAGCTCCTTGAGAACGTCCTCTCCAGGGCCCTTATCAACGAACTCTCCGCGAAGCTTGTTGACGACATCTTCGATGACATTGATGTAGATAGAGCTCGTGGAAATCGCCATAACGGATCCGCGTAGCTCCGATCCAGTCAAGTAGCGAAATCCAGAATCAACTCACCAAGAAAATTGGGGAGAAAATTCAAGAACGAAGATCCATACGATCCCGTGTAAGGTTCTTGAGTTTGTAGAGTTCTGTGAAGTGAAAGGGCAGAGAAGACGAGGAAGAAGGAGAGAGAGGAGAGAGGGGAGAGAGGCGGACAAGAAAGGGAGAATAAAGAGTGGAATATAAATAGGTTTGCATCCGTTTATAATGCTTCCATCCACGTGCCTAAATCTGGTTGGGCCTGATTTTGAGGGATAATATGAACACACAAGATCAGCCTTCGAGGTGTTTTGAGGGATAAATCGATGATTGGGGTACATGACCCACCGAAACTAAGTAGGGAATAAGCAATTCTAAGTAGAATCACCTTAACCTGCTTCTTTTGATCGATCATTCAATCTAAAGGAAAAAATTTTAGGGCATGTTTGACTTTGAAGGAACGAGTTGGGTTGGATTGGAATGGGAAGAAAAGATAAGTGAGAATAAGTTTATGTTTGGAGGGAAGAAAAAAAAAAAGAGATGATAACAAAATTATGTTTGATGCGTTTATTTAAATAAAAAATGGATATTTAATAGTTTTTAAATAATAAAGTTATGTTTGATGTGATTGAAAGAGGATATTTGAAGTTTTTATTTAAATACAAAAATAGATATTGAATAATTTTTTAATATTTTAATATTTAAATAAAAACGTGGAGTCCACACATGGAGTTAGGTAGGAGTTGGATGGATTAAAGCCAAGACATCCCAACTCCACACTTTCTCCCCTCCCTAAACATGTTCTTAGTCTAAAACTAGAAACATCAATAAATAAACAAAATAAAGAAAAAACAATGATCTAAACCACAACACAAGGGCACTACATTTTATTATTGAGAGACACCACCTTCAACTCTTCAAATTTATTTTTCTCGCATATCACATCATTCAAGAACTTTGTATAGTTTAACATTTGCCTCAAAGCATCCACCAATGGGATGTTGATGTGTATTTCCTTTAGAATATCCAAGAATTTTTTTAAAATGTTGTTTTTCCTTCTTTTTCTTATTCCTCTTAGGTAAAAGGTGAGGGAGGTGTACCAATCTTCCAATTATCCATATAAGGTAACTTAAACAAGAATGTTCTCCCTAATAAGTCATTTTCCATCAACTTATTTTCCTCGTAACTTCTTTCATTCGTCTTCGTTGGAAGTTAACTGTTCTTTGGAAATGTCCTTATCAACTTGTCATTTTTTTTTCTTTCATGGGGTAGCCAAATTGGTTATAAAGGGTCTTGTGGTGCATAAAATGATGAGTTCAAATCTCATGGTGGTCACCTACCTACGAAATAATTTCAAATTAATACCTACCGGTTTTCTTGCCATCCAAATGTTGTAGGGTCAGGCGGTATACCCCGTGACATTAGTTGAGGTGCGCTTGTGCACGTAAGCTGGCCCGGACAGTCACGGACATAAAATATATATATATATATATCAACTTGTCATTCTCTAGTTATTCTCTCATCAACCAACACTTTGCCACTTCTTAGCTCAATGGCGCTGACTTGCACTTTATCGTCCTTTTTTGGGGGCTCGATATCAACTAGCAACCTTCCAAGTTACTTACTATTTAACTAGACCTTCTAGATTTTTTACCGAAGCTTTTTGGCTTTGGATAGGAGCATCGAGTCGTAGTCGTGTACTCTTTCATTAGGCTCTCTAGAGATGTCCCATAAATTCGAATGTGTATTAGGCTTTTATATAGTTTTTGTACCATTTATTTTGTTCATAATTTTGGTTATAAAAATTCATTTTTTTTGTTTGATATCATTAATTAGTTGACCGTTCTCATTCACATAATATCACATTTTCGAAATATATTTAGTCATTTAAAATTTAAAAATAATTATAGTACTTTTTATTTTTAAAAATGAGAATTTGCGCTGTATAGCAATTTTCCTACTCTGCATTATAATTATAGCAACTTTTTAAAAATATTGCAAATATAGCAACTTTTTTTT
>JBBMEF010022986.1:0-17795 GCA_037832685.1 Sicyos baderoa | reverse complement strand
TTGTGGTGGTGGGGAGGGGGGGGGGGAAGTCATTCCCCGTCCCCGCCCCGCCCCGTGGACATCTCTAGATGCAGAGACTAGGCAGCTCCAGCTCCAACTTCAGATACGCCGAGCGACTAGGCTCAACTTACTCTGCAATCCCAAAACCAACTCAAGGCCTACTGCGAGAACAAAGCTAACCCAACCTCCTACTAGGCTCAAGACCAAGTAACTTACGACTCACTCCCTTGGTCTGACTAGGCTCCAGCAAGGTCGCTGCAGGCTTAGGGTCCTTCCAACGACCCTTGACACATACTTCCATAAAGGCGGTCTAACTGCCCAACCGGATAACAAGCAACAAACTCCATCAGCATCACACTATGCTGGCTAGCTCAAACTTCTTAGAATCTTGGCATAAGAGACCAGGAACGCTACAGAATGTGTCATACTCCTACTTAGAGCATCGGCCACATTCCAGCCTTACCCGGGATAAGCTTTTCAACAACCCTCTTAGCAACGCTAATCAAAGACTACGTGAATTCTGTCAACCACTCCTTACTCAGCATCATCTGAGCTCCACCGGACAACCATAACATTCTTACTAGCCAGATCAAAGCTCTAACAACAACTTTCACCTATAGGCAAACAAACTACACATCAAACACCATACCTCCATGGTCTCAAAGCACAATATCCTCCTCAACGACTTTCACGAGGCATCCAACGCTTGCTCACCACGGAACAAGCTACTTACCACTGAGTATACTTCTATCCAACACGAAGGATCATAGTCCAACGAATACTTCCTTACAAGGCAACTCCCTGATTCTCAACAGGTTCTCAAACAACAGTCGATCCACAAGAGTACCAACTCACACGACCTCACCTCGCGACTGTGCTCCAACAACAATCGCCAAGCTCAACTTAACCTAGTTACATTATTGTCACCAATTATAAACCACGGGCTAACTTTCCACAAGGGCGAACTAATAACATCAGTGCCAAACTCCACTCGAGTCCCTTGTCGCGAATGGTGACTGACTGCATCACTTAGCAGGGTGTCCCACCTAGCCACAACAGGGATGGGAACATGGTTGCCAACCACCTCACAGATGACCCTTAATTGCCAACGCTGAAACTTAAAGGGATGAGACTCGCTGTCTCTCCTCAAACAACCTACCACTTGTAGTCATCCGACTACTGCTAATCTTGATCTTTTTGCCACCTAAACAGGTGCAACAACTAGTACGATAAGTGCAACGGCTGGAAGACAAACCGAACTTCCTCTTGGATCAAGAAACAACAGCACAATCGCGCAAACTTGGCCGGAGCCCAGACCTACACACAAATTTGATGCCAGACAAGCGCACCACTCAACACAACGCAAGGTGTTGCAAAACAACTCCCAGTACGCTACAGGTTTAGCAATCCAGGTCACAACCTCCAGTGAACGCAACAACCAGGACTGCTCAAGAGCTCCAGATCAACAATCCTACCTTGGCACTTCGAACACTAACTTGCTAAGGATCCATCCTTGGATCTCCACTTGATGCTCAACGAACATCGCTCTCCTGGCCTCTCAAAGGCAACAACTTTCTCTACTCTAGGAGCATGTTGTGAATAAACTTCATTTCCACTGGATGACTGGGTGCTTCACCGTCGGTTCATGATCCGCTGGGTGACTAAGCGTTGCACTCCCTCTACACGGGTGCTAACTAAACTGGCTGCTGACACAACAACTATGAGGTATTTGTACCCCGACACAATGAGGTATTTGTACCCCGGCACAATCCTAACACTCCCCCTCGGCATGCATGGCCTACACAGGGCTCTAAGCCTTACAGGGTTCTAGATTCGGGCACATACTAACAGATCAAACAACAGATAGAAATTCATAACAACAATTCTAACATGGCACTATAGCAAAACAAACAGATAAGGCAAACAACATGAAGCTAACATGCTCGAAAGAAGCAACACATGTTAGACAGAGTATTTCAAGAAAGCATAACTCTTAATTCCTTAAAACATCAAGCACATGCAAAGCAAACTATTAGTATGAATCACATGGTCCACACAATCCTGGTAAGAGATCCTTACCTGGATCAACGAACAAGCAAACACCGAAAAGATAACGCTTCCTAGGCTGCGAATATTTTCCAAGAACCTAGCGAGATTTATAGTAACCAACAAGAAAATTAGCCAACCATTTTTGAAAGCCAAGAAGATAGATGAATGGATCGATGAACACGCTTACCTCGGAAACGGTGTGAGACCGGGAAGTCGAGCGAGAGACAAACGGCCAACGAGAACTCCCTGCGAAACGTGAACCAACGAAAACAAGGGTTTTCTTTTCCTTAAAACCCTAATCTCGATTTAATTGCATTTATCTTAATTTTAATTCCTAAAAATCCTTCCTTCAAGCCTCGACCAAGTCACATTTAATTCTCTTTATTTTCTTTAAACTTCCCCAGCTCCAAATGAGACATCATGGGTTCGAAACCCCCCTAGGAATCATAACATTAAATCCTCTTTAATTTATTTACAAACAAACTCCCGAATCTCATAAATAACCCGGAACAACTCTTGCCAACAAAAACGAATAAAATAATTATTCCAATAATATTTCCAAACCTAACTAAGAATTCTTAACGGGATTAACTGTCAACTGACCTGAAACTGAACTCTCAAAACTGGGCCGTTACACAATATATATATAGGTCTTTGTGTCTTTTGTATAATAAAGGGATAGCATATTTTAATGGCGGGCACAAAACAGGAGACCTTTTAAAAATATACAATTTTTCAAAACAAATACCCATACCATTTTTCTGGGTATTTTTTAAAAAAAATAAATAAATAAATAATTTATTGCGGGCAAGATGTGTCATTGAATAGTTTACATGGTAGGTAGAAACGTGCGATGAAAGTTTATTGATGGCGGCTAACAACGCGCTGTAGAAAGCTATTAATGGCGGGCGCGCCGCCATTGATTATCCGCGCGCCATGAATATTTATCGATGTCAGTGTGGTATTCATGGCGGCTTCATGTCCACCATGAATACCATATTATGGGGTTTTATGCCCATCATTGATTTCCGATTTTCTACTAGTGTTATTGAATAGTTTTATGGCTTATTAATAAATGGTTTTAAGTTCTTGATATTTTTTGTTATAATATTTTGAGTCATGCATGCTGAGTAAGAATGACTCATTTAGAAGTTGGGTTCTTAGAGAAGATTGAATGATCAACCTTTGAGATGTTGTCTTATTTAACAAACTATGCTCGAATTGATTAGCGAGTAAGATCCCATTAGTCTTATTTTAATTATGATTACCAATTGATTAGCGAACTTAAAAGACATAAAGGAAACTTCATTTGATATTTTAATCTGAGTTGTAAGCCGTAGATTGATTACCCTCGAAAACATCCATTCTGGGAGATTCTTCCATCTCGATCCAAAAACAAGACATTATGAAAGACCACAACGGTATACAACAAAGCATTTTATATCCTCCAAATTCCCTATTCAACCTGAAAATTTCTCCGTATAATGCCGCAGTAACCCGAGAACATGCAGCAAAGATGATCGACGAAATGCTTACGACCAAATCGCACCAATATTCTGTGCCAATGGCAGATGCCTTAGCACCATTATTTCTTACACTGCAGCTTCCAGTTCTTTCAGCTTTGGCCTCCTTTCAGACGGCTCTGGATTCGCGGCTTTTCTCTTGCTGAAGGTATTGCTGTTTTGGTTTTCGTTCTTGTTTTTTTCTTCTAATTTCATGTCGTTTTCATCGTCAATGGCGTCCGAATTAGCTATTTTGATTTGGACGGTCTGTTCTTCCTTTATTTCTGCAGAGGAACGGCCCAGAGACTTTTGAAGGTGAGGCTCGAGCTTCTTCACGTCTGATAGTTGAAGAGGCTTCAGAAGGAATTCCTCTGCCCCTTCTTCCAAGCACCTGGGAAGTAAATTAAATTGCATATGTTTGAGAATTTCATTAGACTTTGTGAGTTGAAGCAAAAAGTGAATATGAATATTTTACATGTTGATTCTTGAAGGTTCGTTCTCTGATGACATGACAACAACAGGAATATCTTTCCAAGAAGATCCCTGCAAACGCATATATTCTTATAATATTTTAGTGATGAACATATTGAGAAACTAGATTTTGCTTTTAAGCTACTCACAGTCACACGCACAGTCTTAGACTCATCATATCTACTAATATTTATTTAACCGACAAATGGTCGGTTCAAAACAAACCATCATTTAAATTTCAAATATGCTTGCTCTTTAAATTCTTTAATTTAAAATATTTTTCAAATAATAGAAACAAAATTGATGTCTAGAGATGGATGAAAGGATTTGTTGTAGTAAAAAAATAGAGGAAAAAGAAAGGGATTTGTTGTATGGATGGATGAAAGGATAATGGAATTGACCTTGAGTCGTTTTAGCAGATCATACCCAGTCATCCCAGGCATACAGTAGTCTGTCATGATTAGGTTGACTTTGACTTCCTGTGTACCATTATAATAATAAAAAAAATCAAATTGAAAATGATTAACTATAATAAATCAGGCCACAGGAAACACACGCTAACAAAACATGGGGGTCCCCCGTCCAGGATCTTTTCACCAAAAAATCTTCATCAATTTCCGGCTGATTGAATGCATTTGAAAGTAATAAATTTTAATTGAATTATTTATAGCTAAAGTTTTCTTCACATGTGATGCACGTAAAAGTATGCAACTGGCAGTGTCTTTGTCTGGACTGCCCTCCCAAGCCTCTCCATAATGAAACTTCAATGTTACAAGAAATACATTGTTTGCTGGTTCTTCATCCCCATCTTCACGCAGTTGATGAGGAATGAGAGCTTTCTCTACTACATATCTAAGGCACTCACCCTTGTTAGACTCGGGATACAATAAGGGATATTTACAATTAAGCTTATTTGTAGGTTTCGAACATGGCCCTGCCTTTAGAGATCCCAAGCCTCTACAAACGCGGTTGGGAGAACAGAACAAAACTTGTTCATGTTTTAATTAATTTCCTTTGTCTTCTTCTTTAAGTTATGAAGAGTGAAGAGAGAGAGAGAGATGATCTTGGATGAAGAAAAGAAGGAAATTACCTGTGGGTGGGAGAGTTGTGGGGAAGAAAATGGAGCAGCGAGGTCATCAAGAAGACCCAGATATCTTAGAGCCTTGTCTCCAGACTCCACGCAGGTAACTGCTGGGCATTGGTAAAGAGTAGTTTGTAAAAGGTAAATTAATTTAGGTAGAAAGCAGCTTGGTATTAGAATGAGGATAACTATATATAATCTTAGTTCATTAATTACCTTCACATGAAGAAATTCTTAGGAGCTTTTCCAAAAGCTTTCTGTCTATAATGCTATCATCCACTGCCAGCACATGGAAATTATGTTGCTCTACTTGTTGGACTTCTGCTACATCTGCTGCTTTAAACTCCATGAACCCCAACAAAAACACCAACCTTAATCTTTTTCTTCTCTGATTTTTATCTTTATCAGAAAATCACAATGGTTTATATATTAGTTCCAACAACTTGGAGAGAGATGAGTAGATTGGGAATGGGGAGAGGTGGGTGTGGTAATATTGGAGGTTTTATGGATGTGGGTGAGGAGAGAGAATATTAGATGTTAATGTTTGGTATTTTCCTCTCACTCATGCTGAGATCTATCTCTAGATTCTGTATACCCCATTGCTACAACAACCACTTATCTCTTTCTTTTTAACTCTCTCTTCTCTCTCTCTCTATCTTTCTTTTCCCCTTTTACTTTCTTGGTTAAGATTTTGTTTCATTGCCAAGGAAAATCCCGAGATCTTTGTTCCCATTCGGTCATCATCATCATGGAAAAGAGTTGATTTTGGGCGTTACTTGGATTTCATTCAATTAATTAACACCTTTCTCATATTAATTACAAGACTACTTAACTAATCTAACTATCATTCAATTCGATTCCCCTTCATTTCCAATTCTTTTCCCTCTTTTCTAATTTTTAGTTAATGCACTATTTATTCATTACTTGCAACTTGGATTTGGAAGGTTGGCTTTTCTTTTTAAACTTATGTTGGAGAGTTTCATTTTAACTAATTTGACAGATACCCTTTACCTGTCTTTTTACCATTTTCTCTCTCTTGTGTTTGAGGGGACCTTGAGTTATTATAAATAGTGAATTAATAGCCCAAGAGATTTTATAAAAAGGGCTTTTGCATTAGTAAAATATTTTAATCTATAACATAAAATTAAAATAAATTCATTTAAAAGTAGAAAATTCAAATTGAGTTATATCACTTATAGAATTCAATCGGTGCAAGAGTTTTATTATACTCATTCTCTCACTAGTTGAGTTCTATAGAATTATGTGTTATAGATAAATTGTTTTAGAAAATATGTTGTAAATATAATATAAGAGATAAAATGTGCTGTTGAAAGTAAAAGTCTTTTATAAAATGATTGGAAGATAGTTTAGGCTAGTTTCAATATTAGCTTTTAGGTGGCAAATAGAATCAACATTTTAGGCTAGTTTCAATATTATTAGGTCAATTTAACTTGTCTATATATTTCATTCTTTTTGTGTTTTGTTTTCTTTAAATTCTAGAAGGGGCATTCTTAAATGGCATGTTAAATCTTAATGAAAAAGATGTTTATATCAGCCTACCAATTCCGTTTCCCTTGCTCCATTATTGGATTTGTGGCTTAAACTACAAGCAAGACAACACCCCGTTTTAATTATCAATAGAAAAATAATTGAAATCATTGACAAAAGTGCTGTACCTCAATTAATGACGACCACTATTTGGGACTCCATTGGTCTTCCAAATTATCAAACCCAGTCTTACAAAATTCATAATAACTTGGCTAATTGTCCCATTTTCAATTGTTTTTCTGATAGATACGATTTTAATTTAGAGAAAAAGAAAGGAATTGTAGAGATGTTTTGGACAGACAAATTCACGTACATCCAACATAATTATTAGATTTTTAGCACTGAAAAGGAAAATGAAAAAGAAAAAGAAAGGGGGATGAATTTTAAGAATGATGCGTATAATTTCTTTTTTTTTTTGTTTGGTTTGGTATTATATGATTTCTTACATGAATATAGAAGATACTATAGCGACAGAGCGTGGAATTGATCTCCTTCTTACGGTAACATAGACGGAGACATGAATAATAAAGGAATTTTTTGTGGTGGGAATGGGACCCACTCCATCCTACTATTTGCCCCTATGTTGCAATTCCAATTCCTTCACGAATTTGGTTTTCCCATTTTGTCTATGAAAAAAACCTCTCCAAAAAAAAGAG
This sequence comes from Sicyos baderoa, assembly GCA_037832685.1. NCBI lineage: Eukaryota > Viridiplantae > Streptophyta > Magnoliopsida > Cucurbitales > Cucurbitaceae > Sicyos > Sicyos baderoa. The sequence goes on along the minus strand of JBBMEF010022986.1, from coordinate 10,488 downwards.
AAAAATCTTTTGTGGGTCCACTTCTTAAGATCTTTAGTGGGCCCTACAATTTCCTCTCGTTTGTCGGTTTGTCGTTTGTTAATTTCTTTCAAAATTTATAAGAAATTGGAGTTTTTGACTTTCTTTCTATTTTAAAAAATATTCATTTATTTTAAATTTTATCTTTTTTAATTATTTGTATTAAAATTAAATTTAAATAATGGTCTAAGTTAGCATGGTACATTGAATCAACAAAAAAAAATAGCATGGTACACTTCTCCTTTAAATGTAAATTATAAATATGAATATGGTTTTAAGGAGGGAAGAAAGTCAAAAATTAGTTTAATAAAATTTTAAAATTAAATTTTATCATATGATTTAATATTTATGATTTTTTGTAAATAGTCTTTTTTATTTGATAAAACTTAAAAATTAGTCATTGTTAAGTTTCTGTTAATGAATTAAATGGAATGAGACTAACTATTTATGTGTCTATAATAACAATGAAATTGATTTATGGAAGAAAAAAAATCATATAATTTATATACGATTAATTTAACATGAATAATTACTATATTTTTAGGAAAATGAATAGTTACTTACACAAATTTAATTATTTATAAACAATGATGATAACAATTACTTTTAAGTCATTTAATAAAACTATTTTTCAGTTTTCCGAAGTTGTAATTCTTTAAATTATAGAATTTTATATTTACTTTTTTAAATCATAAAGTTCAAATTTATAGTTTACTCTTTTCTCTTAAATTTTCTTTTTAATGTTTAATCATATAATTTTAATATTGGATGAGTTAAAGCGTTGGATTGCTTAATTAGTGTAATCTAATTTAACTCAATGATCACGAGTTCGATCATACCCTTCATATAGAGGCTATAGTCTTTCTTCCCCTAATTTCAAAAAAGTAAAAAAAATCTTATATTTTTAATACAATTTAAAATTAGTCAATACTTTTCTTTTTTTTAATTTGTCTTTAATTTTATTTTATTTTATTTTATCTAGTTCTTTCTCATGTTAAAATTGTTATTATTTTAGAATCAAATTGAAATAAAGTTAACTTCTAGCGATGATTTTTAAGTTTTTGGCCAATGTTACAATCAGAATTGGATATTTTAAATTTTAATAGAAATAACAGTATTTTAATTTTTTTTCTTATGGGATTTGTTTTTGCTTGATTATGATTTTGTAAAAAAAACAATATTCTCACGCTCCGAATTGTGGGTTCCTCGATCTTGTCTGCCACGTGTTACTGTTCCCATGTGTTGTTCCTCAATCATACGTCTGTCAGCCAGTAATTAGCTATCTGACGTGGATCGATCTCAATGACTCATCATCATCTTCTCTTCCCAATATTCTGTTCCGTACATCCAACCTTCTGGTTCTTGCTTTTCAAACATCCACAACAACAAAATAATTATATAATAATAAGCTAAAAATAATTGAGATTCATTTAACAAATTAATCCAACAAATTGTTAGAGTTTAGATCAAGAGTTATTTTAAGTGATTAAAAAATTGAAGTTTTGTAATAATTCGTTAGGATGTAATTATTTTTTTTAGAGAAATTATCGATAATAGTTTGTTTGGATATAAATTTGAAACAATAAATTATTTTTAATATTTAAAAATAGTTATTAAAAAAAAATAGTTAAAAATGAGTTATTTTAAGTAGTTGAAATGAATAATTAAAAATTAAAAGTTATGGTAGATAATTAAAAATGAATTATTAAAAATGGGTAGTTGAAAAGAATAGTTATTTTGAATAGTTAAAAAAATTCGTTTGGATATAATTTTTTTAAGAATAGTCAATTTAAATGCTCTTTAAATTTGACAAACAAATACCCGCCCATATAGTTTTCCAAAATTAAGTATAAATTTGATATGCATCAACCTCAATCCGAAAGAGATTTATGGAGAAAAAGTATATACTAATTTAAATAGGGGATTTTTCATGTATAATAAAAATTGGCTAAAAAATTACATCTATAGCACAAAACTGAAAATAATTGCACATATACCAAAATTCTGAATAATTGAACTTAATCAATAACTAGTGATTGAACTCAATTAGTTGAGCTCAATCACTTAACAAACTGATTAAGTTCAATCACTAATTATAAATTGATTGCGATTGAGTTCAATCACTCAAAATTTTAATATAAATGAATTTTTGATAAACATGTGCTATAATTCTAATAGATAACCCTAAAATTGTTATATATAATAAATTTCCATTTAAATAATATTCGTTTTGTTTAATGAAATACATTGCCTATTTTATGAAACTTCCAATACTTTTAATTAAAGATATATAATCAATTAATTAGTACATTAAATTGTTAATCAACCAAAAGTGCATAAAAATGAATATGATTACATTGTAACTATTTAGGGCATGTTTGCCCCATGGATAAATCGTGGAGTTAGCTTGGCTTAACTTCTATTCCATGTTTGCCCTATGAACTTCCATAAGTCCATTCAACTTTTACCCAATTCCACACGTGAGCCCACATTTTTATTTAAATATTAAAATATCAAAAAACTACTCAATATTAATTTTTTATTTAAATAAAAACTTCAACAATTCACTCTCCATCATATCAAACATAACTTTATTATTAAAAAACTATTAAATATTCATTTTTTTATTTAAATAAAAACTCCAACCATTCTCTTTCCATTACATCAAACATAACTTTATTTTTTCTTTCCTTTCCCCCAAACATAAACTTATTTCAATTATCTTCTCTTCTCATCCCAACTCAACCCAACCCAACCCATTCTCTCAAAATCAAACATATCCTTAATTTTTTTTAGATCAATTTGTAACTGTTTGTTTAGTTTTTGTTTTGACAATCAAGCTTGTTTTTCAATGATTCTTATCTCTAAGGGAACTTCTGATTTCTTAGCTGAATTTTAAAAATACAAGAACAAAAATTTGAAATTTGTTTCTTATACTTCCTTTCATAATTATTTAGGCTTTGGTTTTTTATATTTTGTTTTTGAAATTTAAATTTATTTTTATTTGAATTTTATATGTTTCATATTTGTTATAATGTATTCATCTCTCTTTAGGATAGAATTTGAATACTAAACAAATTTTAAAAATAAAAAGTTATTGGAACCTACTTTTTTGTTTCCAAATTTTAATTTGGTTTCTAAAAATATAAGTAAAATGAAGGCATTCAAGTAAGAAAAAAAAATGATCAATAATTATAATAGGCTTAAATTTTAAAAACCCAAAAACTAAAAATAAAATCATTATTAAATGTAATCTTAATTTTTTAATTTTTGAAATTTAAACTTGTTTTAACTTAAATTCTCTATATGTAGTTTCTTATTATCTTAAATAAATATATGAACTCTAACTAAGTTTTATAAATAATATATTATATAATATAAATATATTTAAAAATCTACTTTTTTTAGCTCTTGAATTTTTGTTAAGAATTCTTTAAAAGGCAAGTAAAATGTATCCATCAAGTAATGAAAACTATGAGTTAAAATAGTATTCTCGACTTAAATTTTAAAAATAAAAAAACAAAAGAATCAAATGGTTATAAGCACGGCAAAAAATTTCATATATAACTTCATTTTCTTTTTTTAGAATTGAGAAATTGGAGTTTCATTGTCTTACATCCGGGACACCACTGACTCAACTATAGACGGCAGTACTGAGATATTTTGAAGAATATTCTAGTTTAAACGCTTTCTAACAACCTCAAACTAGATATCTATCGAAGAAACATATTTTAAAGTTCGTAGTCTAAACCACTAGATTGCGCTCATTTTTGAAAATATAAATAAAAGGTAAATAAAAAAGACAGCCTATTGGCCAAAGTAGTATACCATATGCTTAATTTTTAAAATAAAAAATTGAATAATTATTAACGAGACATATAAGATTATAGTTACACTATTGAAATAACTTGTGCATGTGTTACTTAGTAAATATTATTTAAATAACAATAATATAAATGATAACCAACTTTAAAAAAATAATAATGAAATTCATTTAAGAACCTGTCACAAAGGTGAAATTTTGTCTTGCCTTTGAACTATTTAGATTTGAATTCCTTTGAACTATTTAGATTAGAAGTAAATTCAATTAACAAAAACAGACTTCTACCGACCGCTTATACAATTTAATAATTATAAAATTATAAGTTAATTTTTCTTCTTTTAATATTTTTGTATAAAATAAATAACAAACAAATTCAAGTAGGTGGTCTCCAAATATTTAAAAAAAAAATCGCCTTTAACAACAGTTATTTTTATTTTTAAATGCGTCGTTAATAAAGAAAAAAAGAAAAGGGCCCATTCGTACAAAAAAATTCAGGACCTTATTGACCAACCTTTTCTTAATAAGGTCATCCAAGAATCAAATTCAGAGATTTCACTCCATCTACTTTCTGGGGCCCACCATATTTCATTTAAATTTGGGGTCCCCAAAAGTTATCCCACATTGTCAACTGTGATATTAAAGATAAAACCACGTCGTTTTTAAAGTAATGATTCCATGTGTTGTGTTTAGCCTAAACCGGTAAAGGATAGATTGCCTGAATCGTTTTAGACTATTAGTGTAGGTTGAAAAAAAAATAATAATAAAATTATGAGCTCTGTCATGAGTGTAACAACAATTGATATAGTTTCAAGGCTATATTATCAACCAAATGTAATTTTTAAATTTTGAAAAATGTCAAAACTATCTTAAACTTTACAAAACATTTCAAAAATAGCTTCACCTTAATTTTGAATCGAAATCGTTAAGATTTTAGTCAAAAAATATACATAAACTTTAAAAAAATTTAAAAATGCACTTGATTTAAAAAAAAATATAAAATTTAACTAATATAGTTTCAGTTGATAATCAATTGATTTTTTACTATTTGATTTTTTGATTTTTGTTTTTTGAAATTTAAGCATATTCCTACTCAATTTTTTTACGATGTGTACAATGTATCATTTCCTTAAGTATGTGAATGTTGATGAACGATTTTCAAAAACAAAAACAAGCTTTTGAAAGTTACTATTTTTTGTTTCCGAATTTTGGTTTGGTTTCTATAAATATAGGTAAGATGTAGATAACCAAGTAAGAAAAAACATATAGTAAGGTAGTTGTAGTATGCTTAAATTTCAAAAACCAAAAAAATAAATTAAATTGATATCAAACGGGCCTTAGGTTTCCAAATATTTGAATTTAATGTGTCAAACTTTGAGGTAAACTAGAATTCTTTCTAATAAGATATTACAACCTACATCTAGTATAACTAGAAAAATCTAACGTGCTTCGCACGTGTGAAGATTATTTATATTATTTTTTATTTGTTCAATTATAATTAGGGAGAGGAATTCGAATCTAATAATCTTAGTGGCAACAATGTATTAATGTTGCTATGCTAATTCTCTTGTTAACAGTTTTTTTTTTTTCTTTTTTAAAATAATAAAAAAGAACAACATAAGGGTATAAAACAACTATTTTAGTATCTAAAAGTCCCAAATTTTAAAAAATATAAACTAAAATGTTAAGTTTATTATCATGTTTAAATATCTAAAAATACCAATAAACATAATTTTTTTAGTATAATAGAAGATTTCAAGGACTCTAACTGCACATATATAAATGGGATTATATTTGCTTTCATATAAACAGTTTCATATAGAGCCGTAGGTAAATATATACAAATTCATGAATAAAAAATAAGAATAAATATTAACTTTATTTAGTTAAATAATAATAATTACATATACAAATTCACTTTGAAATAACATAATTACATATTTAACTTTTATATGTAATATATAATTTAAAATATTTTTTAGTTTTTAAAGAAATTTAATTTAACTTTGTAAGATGGTAAGAGTTTAACGTCTCTCACCAAATAAAAAAAAGTTATTTTCCATATTCTTATTTTAATTTACTACAAAAATAAAATGAATATTTTTTTAGAAAATAAAAAAATAAAATTATAGTTTTGAATGATTAATTATGATTTTGAAGTTTTGAAATGGCTTTAGAGAAAAATAATTTGGAGAGAACAAAAAAATGAAGAAAAATGATCCAAGTGTTGTAAGAAAAATAATGCCTAAAACTTATTTTTACGAAAAAAAGGTTGAAAGGAAGTTCATAAATGCATTTATTTTATTATATTTCATCTACAAAACTTCAACCTGTTTTACACGAATTTATATTTTAATTAATTATTTTTTTAAGTCTTGTTTTTATTCTTTTTGTGAGATTGTCCGTAATTTGTAATTTTATTTCTTTGCATTTTAATCTATTTATTTTAATTTTCAATCATGGAATAAAATACGCATTTCTTGCTTCATATGATCTTTGTACAGTCAAAAGTATATACACACTAAAAATAATATTATAATTGAGACATTCTTAATTTATTTCTTAAGACAATAAATATATGGAAGAGGGATTGAAACTTCCACCCACATAAAATAGATGTCGTAATCCACTAAATTATGTTTTTATATTGCTAATGTTTTCATTTACTTTTTTTTAATATAATGCTTCAATCTATTTAATGAAATAAAAAAACAAATGAATTTTTTAATTGTTGTTTAATAAAAATATGATTATATATATATATATATATATATATATTAAATGGAAAGAGAAATGAATAATTTAAATTTCATTTTACCCTAACTTAAAAAATAATAAAATAGACAAAATTTATTAAGATATTCTATCTATAGTTTCATGTTTTTAGTTCTTTAACTAATCATAATTTGTGGTTCTCAACTTTCTTCATCCACTTCCAACTTCAAACTCCAAACAATGATCAATAAATACGAAAAAGAAGAAGAATAATTTCTCTTATTACAAAAACTAAATCAACATAACAGATTATAAAATCTAATGAATAACTTGAGAATTACAAAATAAAATTCATAATTTTTTCTAAATCATAAGGAGAAGCGAGAAGGAGAAGTCATGGTTAAACTTTCTAGAAGCAAGAAAATTGTTATAAAACAACAAAACTTCATCAAATGAATAACTTGAGAATTACAAATTAAAACCCATATTTCTTCTAAATTACAAAGATGTGAGAAAAAGAGAACTTCATAGTTAAAGTTTCCAAAAGTAAGAAATTATTTACAAAATCACAAAACTTCAAGTGTTTATAAGAAAATTGTTGAAGAAAGTTCAATATATATAGTTGTAGGAAAAAAAGTTGCAAAACATTTCAATTTATACCACTAAATGTAATTAAATGAAACTTTTCGTATTCTAACATTTGCACCACTAAAAGAAATATATAACTTTTCAAAAAAAAAAAAAAAACACTAAAAGAAGTATATAAATGTAATTAAAGATAAAAATAAATATGCAACTTTTTATATTGTAACATTTGTATTTATAACTAATTATATTGAATATGTTAAAGAACCTAATAAATAATAGTTGTATAATATAATATATTAAAACAATAAATAGTTGGTGTAGGAGATGTAAAATGGAAAAATCAAGTGATATATGTACAAGATGACATTTTTGAAATTAGAGAAAATCATTTGGACAAAATAATCCAAAAATGATTCTCCCTACTAAGCCACAATTGAATAAGAATATGATTATATATATATATATATAAAAGAGAAATGCGGAATTTAGATTTCATCTTACCCAAACTTTAAAAAAAAAAAAAAAAACAAAATTCATTAAGATATTGTAAAGACCCGACCCAAATAGGTCATAAACCTAGGTCCTTTAACTTTCATGCATGCATTTAAAACTTAAAATCTCAAGGTGGAAACTTAAAGTAAAACAAACATCACACCCGTTTCAAAACAATTTCAAATAATACATAGACAAGTTCGTATCTCCAAGCTCCTGTCAAAACCTTAAAAGAATTCAACCCTGGCCAGAGTCATTTTATTGCAAAAATATAAAATTTAGCACATTCAGTTCCAATCATAAAATTTGAGAAAAAAACATTCCAACATCCTAAGAGCTCCGTGCTCTAACTACATGCATAAAAAGTTCTAAAACCAAATAAAATATGACTCAGAGATAAAGCAGGTCCATGATCATTCAACCGCCTCTATCAGCCATCCAGTCTTGGTCCCAAGTTACCTGGTGGAAACCACAAAAGTAGGGTGAGTAAACAGATTTACTCAGTAAGAATTCTCCGACCGGGGTACAATACAAAAGAAGCATTTAACCAAGCGATTCAGGCAACCAACAACAATAACGACACTAAAAAGCCAACAATGGTCGGTCTAAGAAGCATTACAAGAATTGCCTACTCAAGGACTTGCGAAACTGCCCATCAGGGTCTTATGAATACAACCAAACAGGAGCAACAAGTGATGCCCATCGTGGTCTTACTCAATAGAACAGGAATGCCCATCGGGGTCTTACTCCAATACACACGGGATGCCCATCGGGGTCTTACTCCAACAAGCCCAAGGATGCCCATCGGAGTCTTATACCTGCTGCTAAGGATGCCCATGGGGGACTTACGCCGGACACTAGGTTGCCCATCGGGGACTTACACCAAACATGTCCAAGGACACCCAACATGGTCTTACACCGGCTAAACACCTCATTGCCCATCGAAGACTTACACGTGCTAGCAAACTGTGACACCCATCAGGGACCTCCACACAGAGACCTAAGCTAAAACATTCTAAACATCACCTGAATCCAGATATCCAATTAACATACACATCAACAAGATAACGAATACCAACAATAAACTCATCACATGAAACAAATCCTAACATGCTCCTACTACAGCAAAAAAGTGAATAGCATAAATGTCGAATTAATTAAACAAAGGAGTGAGGCAAAAAGGCAAAGAAGACGACCGACTTTAAATCAAATCAATAATAATGCTTTTACGCTTTAAAGAAAAAATAAAAATAAAAATATATATGAAATAAAAAAATTAAAAAAAAGAAAAGAAAGAAAGAATGATGATCACACAAGATTTCATGGTTGACAAAACATTAAAAAGAGTTCATCACTTTGTCTTCTCTTATCTATGATGAATGTTAGTCTTGGGGTCCTGTTTTTCCACGTTTGGTAGCCCACATATACGACTTATGCATAAATTAAGGTTATTTTAAAGATTTTTTTTTTGTTTCTTTTTTTAATTTTAAAACTTACACTATAGAGGTGAAATTACTTTCGAAACTGTTTTTTTTAGGAGCTACATGTATAATACAAATGGACTAAAAAATTACATCTATAGCACAATAACAAATTTTGGGCCTGGTAAAAAGTCTAAAAGGCCCTCACGCGTGCAGAAGCCCAGTTTTGTGCCTTATTTCGTTGAGCTTAAAAAATAACCAGTCCACTTCAATCAGATTTAAAATGTATTCAATCAGATTGAATTCTATCAGTTCAATTGATAAAAGTCAATCAACTAATAGAAGTCAATCGGTTCAACTGATTGAAGTCAATTAGTTTTTAAGTGATTGAAGTAAATAGAGGTTCAATGAAAAACAAAGTTTTGAGAGATAAAAATCAGAGAAATGAAGAAGAGAAGGAAACAAGAATTGGTGGATTGAACTCAATCATCATCATTTGATTGTATTCAATCAGTTTTCAGTGATTGAGTTCAATCACTTTCATTTAATGGACTCAATCAATAAAGTTAACTTAATCATCATCATTTGATTTTATTCAATCAGTTTTCCAATGATTGAGTTCAATCACTTTCATCTAATTGATAGATGTTACACATTATTTTCTTCCTTAGTTAAGCATGAGAGTGATTAGAACAGTGAGTGAAAATCATGAGAAGTTTCCGGAACGGAAAGCCGGGATAAAGTTGAATACGCCGTTCCATCTTGCATCCAGGACAATCCTCGTAGTAGGAATGATGATCTTCCTTCAATAACCTCTGTCGGCTTTCGTCGTCCGCCATTTTTGATCTGAATCGAAAACCTAACAATAAAACTCAATCGAACAGCGTTCAAGAAATCGTCGTTGAATATTTTCTCCAAAATTCTAAGAGGAACAACATTCAACAAAACACAAGCCTTTCGACTAGATTGCATTAATTTTTTGGAGAGCCTGATCTTCGAGTCTTGGAAAACGAATTCGATTCTAAGAAAATCGGAGCGTGAATCGATTGGATTCGAAGGAAGCGTGGCTGTGGCGATGGAATCGGCGGATCCGTGCGTGGATTTTCGACGGTCGATGGAGGATGAAGATGAAGAAATCGAAAATAACGAAGAAGAAATTGAAGAAGACGAGGGCACAGAAGAAGAAATCGAAGAAGGAGAATGAGCGTGTATCAGAAAGGGTATAAAAGGAATTTTTTAAAAAAATGAAAGAGAATTTCCTATAAAAGAATTTTCTTAAAAAAAGTTGCTATAATTCTAATAAGTTATCCGCATTACACTTCTCACCTTATTATATTTACTAATCCAGGGTGAACAATATTTTATATGCGTGAGAAGACACTTGTGCCATTTGAACCAGAACCAGAAAAAGCTGCTCGTTTACGCAAGAAAATC
>JBBMEF010022955.1:0-17805 GCA_037832685.1 Sicyos baderoa | reverse complement strand
CAAATTAAATCCTTAATTAATTTACACAATTTACAAAACAGGAGATTAATAACGAACCGAAAACCCGGGTCGTTACACAGCCTCACTTTCAGGCCCTAGCTTCTCCCCCGATCTATTGAATTCAGAAGTCAGCTTTTTGAATTCATCTAGGTTGTCAGTTAGACTCTTTGAAGGGTTCATTTTGAAAGAGAATATTCTTTCTCTTGTGTACAACTTGTTAGGAAGGTCTTTTTTTGTCAAAAAGATCTTGCAACTTCTTCCATACTTCGTAGATAGAGTCTTCATCCATAACTTGTCTAAAGATAGTGTCTGAGAGGTTGAGCATAATGGTTGTAGTAGCCACATCTTCTTTTTCCTTCTTCTCTTCTTCTGTAAGCACCTTTTTCAACTTTTTAGGATCTTCAATAGCTTCATGTGCCTTCTGTGCAATCAAAATGATTTTGATCTTCTTGGACCAAAGTGAGAAATCACCTTGTCCATTGAATTTTTCTATCTCATACTTGGTGGTGATTGTCATGCCTTCTCTTTACTGTAAGCTTCAAGTTCTTGTGAAAATCTTTGAATCTTGAATGATCAAAGATGATCTTCAAGCTCTGATACCAAATTGTAATTCAACAGGCCCAAACAATAGAATTTTAAAACAATTCTTACCTTACTCAGCCCATAAACGCATGGCCCAAATCATCCATAGTTGAACACGTGTATAGCTGCTGGTCATTTGATCGACAACTCATCAAGATGATGAACAAAACCTAATTTCCTCTTCTGCATTTTCTCATTTTCACCTAAGAGTTTTAACTCTAACGAAGCCCTGCTCCTTCAACTTTCCTCAGCTAGGGTTTTCAAATGAAGCTCCTCTGAAGAATTTTCATGGCTTCTTCAAATGAAGATCTTCAAGATGAAATTTCGAAGGTAATCTTCATAGAACCTTTTGCCTTTGATTTCTCTTTTCTTTACTTCATGAATTCAAACTAACCTTAACTTCTTTTACTGTAATGCATGACTGGATTTGAACAAGCAAGGAACATCCAAACTCAAAGATAAAAGCAAAGAACAGAAAAGAAATGAAGAATAAAGAACACACACGATTATAGTGGTTCAACCATTTGGTCTAATCCACTATTCAAGAGGTAGGCAGTCTTTCTTTATTAATTATTTTCTTCAAAAACAAGCATACACACAACACTCTCACAAGCATCCACACATGCCTCACTTTTAGGATTTTTACAGAATTTTTTCACACCTCTCTTAGATACATAATGATCTATTTATAGGAGTTTAGAACTTGAGCTTGAATGAAACTGCTTGTTTGTTTGAAACTGTCATTCTGTTGAGTTTGATGGTTAGCAGCCAGGTAGATTGTTTTAGGTGGTTCCAACTGTGCATCTGTTTGTTCTTCTGTTTACTTGTTTGAACTGTCAATCTGTTGTATATCTATAACTGAAATCTGTTGATTGTTGCTTGTCTGTTATTGAGCTGGAACAACATGTTTTAGGATCTCAACCATCATGTAGAATGTTGCTTGCTTGCTTGTTTGTTGTTCTTTTGAAGCACTGCTTTGTTAGGAAACCAAACAGCATGTAGAAGTCTTCATATGTTTGTCTTTGCATTTATTCAACCTAGGTTCAACAACGTTCATTTTTACTTACAATTTCGAAATGGTTAGCCTTCTAAAGTTGATGTGTCAAAATTTGAAAGTTATCATTTACCTTTTTGTTTTTTTAGTACACTTTACCACTCAATTTCAACTATATGTAAAATAAAATTATTGTTAGCATCTATTTCAACTCAAAGGACTTGGTTAACATCATACATGAAGCAATTATAATTCCGTTATTTGGTTAAAACATTCACAATTTAAAAGTATAAGAGATGTCAAATTCAATTAATAGCATTAATAAACTTTCATAATTTAAAAGTCATATTCAAATTATTTTCGCCCAACTTTTTATTTTTTAAATTTAACATTTGAAACTCGAACTCATAATCAACGAGTTACAAACTGATACATGTATACATCTAGTTTTTACTATTCTCTCCAATTAATGTTTAACTCAGTAACATAAAACGAAAATCACAAAAGATGCTTTTATTGAATAAATAAATAAATGTCGAAAAGGTCAGTGACGCAATGATTTCATTATTTGATTGCCAGTTCAATATCAACGTTACGCGTTACGCGTTCAAACTGGAAAGAATGAGTATTTGTAAATAAATGTTTGCAATAAAGTAAAGGGACAGAATGGTATTTAACCATATTATTTATTTGCCTTTTGAAATGGATTAAAATACGATGGGATGAATAGAAAAACAAATGAAGGAGTTGGAAAACAAAGCTTGTCGAAGCGGCGGTGACTGAGTCAACGGTGGGAAATTAGTAAATTACTAAGGAGGGCCGTGAAAGCGGGACCCGGCCGGTTCTCAACGGCTGAACTAAGCCGATTGACGAAAACTCGAAACCCTGCCACGTCATCCCACTTCCTTCATCCAGACCGACCAATCCATCCGTTCTTTAACTGTTAACTGTGAGCGATTAATCTAACCATGGTTCGGTTAAAAGTTACCTTCGCCACCGTCGGCGTTCACTATAAATACCCCCCATTTCCCCGCCCTCAGCCGAAGACAGACGCGATTAAGAAAACCAAGCGATTTCACCTCGGCGGCTCCCGCTTTCTGCTCGGCAGCCTCCGAGTTCCAGGTTCGAATCGCCTGATCCGCTCCCATTTTCCTCAATTTTCGTTTTCTTCTCTGAAATCCTTGATTCCTTTTCTGATTCGCTGTTTCTGCTCTTTTCTCTTTCGATTCCTTGTTGATTTCGGTGAAAATTGCAGGATGAGTGAAGTGGAGTGAACGGTTTGATTCTTGTAGTTCTTGTTTTTTTTTACTTGTAACATCGAGATTTCGTAATGTTTTTGTGGATCAGATGACTGATCGAGAAACTAGTCGTTGATTTTGAACGATACGCGATCTGGCTTTTTATGAATTTTTGAGTTTCTTTGATTCTTGTAGTGAAGTGGAGTAGAACTTTATTGACACCGAGCTGTGGGTGTTGCAAGTGTTTGCCTTCGTTGTGTCATCCGTTTTCATCCGTTTTCAGATCTGATTTATCTTTCTCTTGTTTCAGCTTGTTGCAGTTTTTTCAATTCATAGGGTAATCAATAAATGCGTGCTACTTGGATTTTAGTTTACTAGGTGAAATTCTATGTTTGTCCTTTTCTTTTCTTTCATTTTTAATTTTTGTCAATGTTTTATCCAATGTTTTTCTTCAAGAGGTCTTCTTGAACTTGGCGGGAGTTACAGGCCATTGTGGCTTGATCATTTGTGCATCATCATTTAATTATTTGTTCATCGAAGATGATTTATTTTGTTTATAGATGATCGACTCATAGGTCAATATTGGATTGATTTCCTTTGAAGTTTACTTGAGTTTCTTTTTGTGACAGTTTTCCGGGACTCCCCTTGACAAAATTTGACCTGGACTTCTGTTTTTCTCTTTGGAATTGGTTATCATGACTCCTTCAGAACTCTCCACTACGGATATACTTAGTTTATTTTGTGCTGAAGAGGAAACGTTTCTTGTATTAATGAAAATATTGTATGGAGGCACTCGGCCAGAAAATGTTTATGATGATCATGATATAGATCCTTTCCGGTGCAAACCCGAAAATTTGCCAGGTAATTCTAATGTCTTCCTTGTGCCAAAAAAATCATGTTTTGAGTTTACTGATCTTCTCGAGTATTTAGATAACTGGATATGATGATGTTTGTTATTCAGATACCTAACCAATAAAATCAAAGTTACAATACAGCTAAGATTGACTAAAGAATATTTATTGCTGAATTTCAATCAGAATGTTGCTGATGTTTTTGTTGTATTTATCATATGTTTAGTTAATCTCATACTTCCCTCATTCACTGGCTTAAGTGGGCACAATAGCCTACTCTGGGGTTAACCACAACAAGGCGCAAAAAAAGTACAGGCTTTTCTTTTTGTGAGGCGCACTATATATATATAAGAACATTCATAAAGAAGAAATAGCATAATTGGAGTGGCAATATTAAAAACTACTCTTAAGGTTAGTAAATGTTATTTTTTACATTTAGGGTTAGTAGAACCTTTTGTTTTAAACAATTAATCACATGATAGCGCACCTCTTTTCACCTGAGGTGCTCAAGGTGTATGACAAGGCACTAGATCTGTGCCTTGTACCTAGGCGCTAGCCTGAGCAGCATTTTAAGACACTTAACAAACTTACCATGTAATGGTTTTCAGTTTCTGGTTGATTGTTTTGTCGCTCCAATGTAAACTGAACCAGTTTTCACATATTTTTAGCAAAACGAGGATGTAAACTTTTGTTTTACTGTCTAGCTTGTTCGATTACAAAGAAGTCTAAGGTAGTTTCTAATGTCCTGGTGAAGCAGGTGAAATTTGGTATTATGTTAAAAGCAAGGGGAATGCCAACTCAAGTCTCGGTCACTGGAGGCAGAAGGGTGGCGATCATAAACTGTATTCAAACTCTTCCTTAACTGGGTGGAGAACCACTTACGAATATTATGGAGGTCAAGCACCTCATGAGCATAAAAGGCCCTGGATTATGCATAAGTACTGGATGAGTGAGTCTGACCTGTGTGAAAACAGCATGCAAAAAAAGGTATATCCTGCTATCTATTTCCAAGAAGATCATCAGCTTACATTTCCCTATATATTTTTCTACCCAGCCGGTCAATTGCTTGTTTGGTTGGGAAACATGCAGGAAACAAACTCACTATGCAAAGTATTTTTGGGAGATGAACCACTTCAAGACCAGATTCTGAAAATCGATCGTCCTATCATTCCCATTTCAGAAACCATTGACCAAAATCATCAGTTGGTTGTTTCAGATGCTGCTTTGAATAATATGGCAAGTGGGTCCTCAAGAAACTCTGAGGTAGTAGTCACTAGTCATTATACCCCTCAGATTTATTGTATTTCTTTCTTAACGTTGATATGGAACTGTTTTTTTTTTTTTTTTTTAAGTTATCTGTTACCAGCCAGCTTGTACGCACCTCGACTAATGTCATGGGACATACAATCCTACAATATTTGGATGAAAATCCGTAGTAAATTAATTCCCAGGTAGGTGACCACCATAAATTGAACCCATCACCTTTAGCAGCACCCCAAGACCCTCTTTGATCACTAGGCCATTTCATGATGGTTTTGGGGTCTCCAAGGTGTTGCCTCGTTGGTAGAGGCTTGAGGGTCTCCAAAATATGTTTCCTTAGAGGTCCTAAAGTTTGAAGCTAACTAGTGAGTTTAGATTGTTGTCTCTTAAGTTTGGGTCTTGAGATGGGATTGGGTGTCGTGGATATTATATGTAGTGGGGTGAAGCTCCACTCCCTAGTTATAAAAAAAAAAATGAAACTGGTTTTTTGCATATCTGTCTGGCATGCTCTTTTTTTCTTCCATTTTTCAATAGTTACCATAATTGGAAACTGATCACTCCCATCTTTTCCCCTTTACTTTTCTATCTGGTAAATAGCCGCAAATTGTGCCTTTATTTTCCGTTAATGAGTATTGATGTTTTGTAGATGAGTGAAGATGACGAGATGGATTGTTTTTCTGAAGGCAACTTCTTAGAAATGAATGATTTAAATAGCCCATCTCCATCAAGTTCTGAAAACTCTAGTTGCTTGTCGACGTCGTTAGAGGATGACCATGACTTTGATACAATGCCTGTACTACAACACATAGAAAGTTGTATCAACCGTGACATGGCTCCAAGAGAAGCTCTCTGCATCAAATCGTCTGCACCCCCCAGACTCAGGAAGGAGGTGATGCAGGAAGAAGCGGCTTCAGGTTTGTCAATTTATTTTTCTCATCCTTCTGTTGTTTACCTTCCATTTTGTGCACTCCTATGAATTCAGAATAATCTTGTGATAGGTTTCAAACTAGATCATTATTTTGAGATAAAGAGAATAGAAATATAAAAGGATACAAACTAATCATGTCGAGGATAGGGTCCCCAAGGGGGTGGCACAGTGGTTGAAGACTTGGGGTTTGAAGGTATGCTCCTTTCAAGATCCCAGGTTCGAGATTGACTGTGGCATTACTCCTTCGATGTCTCCGGTGTCTGGCCTAGGGACGGGCGTGGTTACCCTTGTTCAAAAAAAATCATGTCGATGATAGAATCCTCTCTTGAGCCCGAAGTGAATACCTTCCCATTACTCACCATCTATTATTTATAAACATATCTTCAACCTATCATCTTGTTACATTTTGAAGGCAAAACAGAACATTCTGCTAAAGCGTGACTTCAAAAAACCAACAGTCATAGAGAGCATTATTCACGATTAGCCATTAAATTTCATATCTCATCTGCTAATATTTATCTTTATATATGGCTTCACTTTCAGCACATTGGTTAGTCAATAATGGCCTCTCCTCGTGCAATTATCATGGAGTCTTGGGAAAACTAAGAGGATGGATTCAATGGGTTCAATGTAGGTGGTCACTTACCTAGGAGTTAATTTCCTACTGATTTCCTTGACATCCAAATGTTATAGGATCAAACGAAATATTCCTTGACAATCACGGATATAAAAAAAATAATAGCATCTCCTCCCGTGCATACTCGAGTAGTTATTTAGATGAAAACGTTAAACTTTCCACATGCTTTCAACCAAAGTTCACTGTTATGAAACCCACATTTACATGTCGGATGGTAATTAGATGTAAACACAACTTCTCGTCGTGCTCTGCTGCTATATTTCTCCTCTTTTTTTACGCTCTTGAAAATGCAGCAACTTATAGTTTTACTCAAATCATTTCACTTCTTCTGGTACCCAGAATCTCTTGTAAGCATCAGCCACCCGCTGACCAAAGAGAATCTGATAACCGAATCAACAGTACCCGGTTCAGGCCGCAGCGAACCACCAAACAGATCGATAGGTGAAGCATCATCAAGTTCTCACAACAATGGTGAAGAAAGAGATGTGGATGGAGAGAAGAAGAAGATTGTCAGAGGGAAGAAGATTTCGAAAAAGTATTTTTGCTTCCTCTTTTCATTTTAGATCTTCTCGATCATCTTACACTTAGCATTCTCTCACACGTATAGTATAGCACTGAGCAATTAGAGTAAATTAATATTGCCATTAGAGTAACACTGTTTTTGTAAGGAAAAAAAAAAACCAAAAAAACCGAAAAACCAAAACCCAAAAAAAAAACCAAAAAACCCAAAAAAAAAAAAAATCATCCTACCTTTATATTTATCTTATTTGATTAGGTTCAGATTTTCATGTATAGTGTAAAGTTAGGACAGTGTGTAGAGATGACGTGTTGTAGTTTATGTAACTTCCTTTCTTAGAAGACATTACCATTAAGATTGAAATATCATTCTAGTCTGGTCCCTATACTTTGGGACCGTTCCTATCCTATCTATTTTAATATTTGATTTTAATTTTTGTAACTTTATATTTTTTTTGAGAGACATTTACTTTATAAATTTTAATTAAACTTAAAGTCGGTGTTTATAATTATTATTTTTTAATCAAATTTAGTACAAAAGAATATATTCTCCATTTTTTTTTCTCTCATGTTTTCTTTTCGAAATATGTTCTTCATTGTATTGCAATTATTATTATTGTTGAACATAACTTGTTTGATCAAATGTGGTATTTAATTTTCTCAAAAAAAAGGGTATTTTAATCTGATTAGGGAATGAATGACTTCATTTATAACTTACTAAAGTGAATGAAATTGTAGTCAGGTTGCTCAGCCCACCATTGTAACGAATTAATGTTTGAGAGGTTTTATGAATTGAATATTTTTGTTTTGAGACCACCTACTTTTTTTATTCTTTTTATTCAACTATATTTTTAAAGAGCTATCTAATGCTGCTTCAAAAAAAAATTAATGGATAAACTATTTTCATAAAATAATTTTAAATTTAAGCAAATTTTAATATATTTATAACTATGGTACATTTTATTATTATCATTATTTTTTAGTATATATTGAAAGAAAAGGAACGAATATCAAATTTTGGGATCGTACAATAATAGTGTTGAGCTTGTTACTATTTTTTTTTAAATGACAATAATTGTAATTATGTTCTGGATTTGAGTATATATATTGAGGGTAATTTGGGTGCACCTTGGGTAGTACCTTCACCGTGACATCATTCATTGCAGCCACATATCTTCTTTTTTTTTTTAATTTCTTTTTGTAATAAATATAAAGTAAAAAGAAAGAGATGAGTTGTGTAACACTAAATGTGTTAGATGGGTGATATCATGGTGAGGGTATTGTCGGCGATACACCCAAATCCTTCTCATATATTTACCTTTTTTCTTTAATTTTTTATCCTTCCTATAATTGTTGTTTTATCGGTAGTGTGCATTTAGCTTTTTTTTTTTTTCTTCTTGTTTTAAGTGCACTTTGATCATGTAAATTTGGGGCAATTTGAGAAAATGGTGTAGTTTAAAAAATCAAGGGCAAGAAAGGGGTAGTTTTCAAACTTAAGGCAAAAAGAGGGTAGAATTTTTGGACCGTATCAATTTAATTTTTGAAATTTGTTTAAAAAAATGAGTATTTGATTTAGGTTGGAGAAAAATGAAATGGGTTTGGGGATAAACAAGTAGAGAACGTGAAGATTGGGTGAGGTGAGACAATTAAAATGGAAGGACGGATAAATAATTAATTAATGATTAAATGAAGTAAAAAATAAATGAAAACATGATTGTCTGTGGGTCCTACCAACTTTTTTTTCTTAATAGCCCAAAAATTCTACCCTCTTTTTGCATTAAGTTTAAAAACTACCCCTTTCTTCCATAGGTTTTTTAAACTACACCCGTTTTTCAAATTGCCGGTCAATTTGTAAGCAAACATATTTTCCAAGAAAAATGTATTTTTAATCGGTATAAAAATTTACTATTTTAATATTATGTCAATTTCCCTCGTCAAAAAAAAAAAAAAAAAAAAACCCAATAAATATCTACATTGGCCTTGCCTTAGAGAAGTCTGTCTCCTCATTCTGATTATCGTACATGGTTTAGATATGGAGCTTTATTTATTTATTTATTTATTTTAGTTCAATATTTGATTTTTAGATTTTTTTTTATTACAATAATGGGTGGGAGAGACTTGAATCCAAGTCGTCTAAGTCATTAAATATATATTGATGCAGATTGAGCTACTGCTCGATTGGTGATTTTTAGACAAGTTGAAAGTACGTCTGACATGAAAGTCTTGCACGATAAGATATATTTATAAAAAATATAGAAATATGTAAGGTGTTGTTTGGAGTTTTTTTTGTTGGTTCAAGATTTGAACTTTTGACTATCAACTTTATCTTAATAGTGCGTATTTATTTATTATACAACCATAACCATTACGAGAAATTTCCTATAAAAATAATACCCTCACCTTCGAACAATGTCCACCAAAATGAGAGATTCCATTGAGTAAAAAGTTCATAAATTATCATTAAGTATTCAAGGTTGAATTTGGATAAACCTTGAGGGCAATCCTATATCCATAAAAACCACGGAAAAACATAACCCCGCTAAAATATGATAAGAAACCATCGATTTTGAAAGCGAATTTAAGCCTTTCCCATGAAAACAAAAATAATAATTATTAAAAAAAAAAACCCAAAAAAAAAAACGAAAAAAATCCTCATTTAACCTTGGAACGCAAGATTACAGACACCACAACCAACAAAAAAATACAAGTAAAATAAACAGCAACATACCACTAAAACTACATAATCCAAGAATTCCTAAGTAGTACATGGTGTTATTATTTACTTACTAATATTATTATTATTTTATGTTTTTTCTATTCAGGATATGAAATTGAACTCATTTCATTATTGAGGAACTTTGTGTGTGTGTGAGATTTTTTGAAAAAAAAAAAGAACTTTGTGTTAGTTTATTAGAAAAAGATTTTAATATCAATTTTGAGAGGAGTAGTTTTTATTTCTCTTTTATTTATTTTAAAAAAAATTATATTTTTAAATTTAAGATGTGCGAGAAGTTAAATTAAAAGTTTAATAAGTTCAAATTTGTAACCAGTTGTGTTGAATGACTTTTCTTGTTGAATTCAATAAAATTGACTTTTCTAAACATGATGAAAGTTGGTCTTTCTCTTTTTTTTGTGCAATAATAAAATATTGTTATTCTAAAAAATACTATTTGTTGTAGGAGGATTTGTATGATACTTGAGTCAGATAGTTTGTTAAGGCCCAATCTAAATGGGCCCGAGAATAGTCGATATGGAGCTCTTGGGGACCAAAGGGGAGCTCTCAAAGACCAATGGAGAGCACCTAGGGACCAATGGAGAACACCTGGGGACCAATAGGGACCACCTAGGGACCAATGGAGAGCTTCAAGGGACCAACGGGGAACACCTAGGGACCAATGAGGAGCACCTAGGGACCAATGGGGAACACCAAGAGTCCAGGTTAAAGCTCCTGGGTCTGAGATGAAGCCCAAGGTAAAGCCTCGAAAGCCCAATAAAAACCCCACGGAATTAAGTGGACATGCCCCATTTCGACCACTCTAGGCTCATGATAAGACCAACGGCCCATCCCTGACTCGGGCCTACCAAGATGGAATCGGGTCCATCATAGGCAACAAGACCACGCCAAACGAATAGGCCCCATCCGCAAAAGACGTGGTCAGCTTATGCGGTTCCTACGGGAAGATGGAGAATCGTGGATGAGAGGGGAGTTCGAAAAGCGGGAGAGCGGGCGAAGAGGTCTCGGCCTACAAAAGGGAAGGAGTAGCAAAAAAGAGGTAAGTTCGAATCAACCCTGGACTACTAAACTAGTCTAATACTCTACTCTTCATCTGACTTAGGCATCGGAGGCGACGTGGCTCGCACCACACTGGTGTCTAACGTTTTTCTGTCTTGCAAGTCCCGATACAAATTTTACCAATTGACCTAAAGGCCAGATTTAGGCATCAACACTATTGTTTATGACTTTATGTAATAGTTAATTAAGATGCGTTTTTCTAAAAGGAAAAACGTTTTTTTTCATTAAGTTTATTTAATTTTAACATGTGGATATGCAATATATGTGAAATGAATGTGTGAATTTCCTCGTCTTTAGAATGTCTTCACAAAAATCAACATCTTTTTCTTTTTTTTTTTGACAGACAAAAATCAACATCTAAACTCAACTATCAACGACTATTAACGATAATTTCATAATTTGCCTAGTTTATGAGTTATAAACTGCCACTATATTACTCATGTTAGCATATCCATCTAATATAGAATGATTTTTTTTTTTCTATAATAATAGGGGAATAAAAATTCAAACTTGTAATCTTTTAGCTTTGTTCTTGTTGGCATCTAATATATTATCATTAATTAATTTATTATTTAATGAATGGGGAAACGTAATTATCACCCCGCCTTAGTTTGTTCGTTTTTTTTTGAAAATTTGTCATTCATAGCATATTTTTTGCTCTCCATTATAATTGTAGCACATTTTTTTTAAAATAATTCATCATAGCACATTTTATCCAAAATTCATATTTTACCATTATTAGATTTCTATCGATTCAATCGATAGACTTTAGGCTTTTATCAATTCAACTGATAGAGTTAAATCGATTTTGAGTGTTTGAACAGTGCAAAGTGATATACTTGTGCCCCAAATAAATAAGTTTGTGAATTGTACTAAATTTTTTTTTTTTTGTTAATATAAATACAAAATCCCCTTTGTTTTTTTCCCCTTTTAATGATCGTAACCAACCACAAAAACTAAAATATATGAAAAATTCTGAATATTTTCATATGGGAATTTATGCAGCAAATGGAAGGACGTGCTCCGTGAGGTGAGGCGACTTTAGGCTTGGGCTTGTTGAGTTGCAGTGGGCTGGGCCGACCCAACCTATCGAAGCCCATTTCCAGCGATGCTCAAAATTATCATAATATTTACACTTAATTATATAATAAAATTTCGTAAGTCACCATGTAAATATTGTAATAGGAATGACAAAAATGTTTTTTGGATTTTATCAAACTATAGTGTAGATTAAATACTAGTTTATTCATTACCTTTGGAACTAATTGTAGATTTTGAAACATTAAAAATTAATTTTTAGTGTAAGGATTGAACACGTAGGTATGATTTGTGTGGTCAACATGAACAGTTGCTCAACAGCAGTATTAATGTATACCTAATGATCAAAAGGTCATAGATTCGAATCTCCATCACGATTGATATAATCTTTAAAAAAAAATAGTTTGTATAGAAAAAAAGTGAAGAGTTGGAAAGGAAAAAAGGGAAATGGTTGGATAATTAAGGCCCCGTTTGGTAACCATTTGGTTTTTTGTTTTTGATTGAAATTTAAGTCTATTTTCACTCAAATTTCCTACAATATGTTCCACCATCCCTACCATATATCCATATTTTATTAAGAAAGCATGAGAACACTAACCAACTTTTAAAAACAAAAAAAAGTAGCTTCCAAAAGTTTGTTTTTGTTTTTAAAAGT
This sequence comes from Sicyos baderoa, assembly GCA_037832685.1. Classification (NCBI taxonomy): domain Eukaryota; kingdom Viridiplantae; phylum Streptophyta; class Magnoliopsida; order Cucurbitales; family Cucurbitaceae; genus Sicyos; species Sicyos baderoa. The sequence goes on along the minus strand of JBBMEF010022955.1, from coordinate 5,313 downwards.
TTGTTACTATCTTCCAAATTTCTTAAGAAAAAATGGATATGGGGTAAGAATGGTGTAACACATTGTAGGAAATTTGAGTTAGAATAGCCTTAAATTTCAAAAATCAAAAACAAAAAACCAAATGATTATCAAACGGGACCTAAGGAAATGAAAATAGTTAGGGCAGGGGCAGAACTCGTAACAGGACTCGTAACAGGTGGGCAATAGCGGAGCCAATCATTTTATTTATAGTAATAAATAAATAAAATAGAAATTTATAGGATTGTGTTTTGTCTCGTGAAGTGTGAGAAAGAAAGTAAGATATTCACAAAATTCCTTTTTTTCAAATTTCAAATTCAAACATTAGTTGAACTCAGTGGCTACTTGAAGCATACTTCATATCTATTTTTATTTCAAATTAACTAAAAACGTATTTTTGGTAAAAGTGCTTGATTGACATATCTATCCTTTTTTTTTCATAATTACTTTTTTTTTAGTTAATTTCAATTTAATTTATATATTTCAAAATTAAATATTTTCTATCAAAAATATTTTATTAATGATCTATTTAATCTCGATATATTTTAAATTTACTTTTATATTTATTTTATTTTAAATATTTAATTTACGTCAAGATTAAAATAATAACTTCTTCAATATATTAAAATTTAAAACTAGTATAATTAACATTACGTCCTATCATCTAAGCTAGTTATCTCAAATACTAAAATTAAGAATTATTAAATTGTTGGGATAAAATTGTTTGACTTTAAAATATACTAAAAAAATTTAACGTGCCTTGCACGTGTGACTTATTTTACATATTTTTTATATATATTTACTTATTTATTTAGCTCATTTTCAATTTTTCACCTTTAAACATTTTAATATTATAAATTATAAATTATAAAAAAAATGTAAATATAAATTAAAAAAAATAATATATAATTTTGAAAAAATAAAATCAACGGTTACTCAGCGGCACTAGCGTATACCCAATGGTCATGAGTTCGAGTCCCCTACCCCCAATTAATGTAATCTCAAAATAAAAAAAATAATATATAAATAAAAAAACAATAATTATTCTATATCATTTAAGTTATTATATAAGTTAATTTTTAAGTTCAAAAAACGAAAAAAAAAATCAATTAAAAAGATAAAAAAAATTACAAAAAAGAAAAAAAATTAAGAATATATACAACAAAATAGCTATATAATATTTAATAAAAGAAACTAAAGATAAATTCAAAATTTTATAATTATTTTTTTTTTAAATCCATTTATGTTAAGAAAATAACTATTTTTGATTTTTTGCTTTTAAAAATTGTTCTTTGATTTTATAGATTTACGTATTGTATTATTTATCTTACAAAAATCAAAGTTATTTAAATAATAAACTTCTAATACTAAAAAAAAATTAAGAAAATTGTACTAGATAGTCCAATTTTACAAAATAATTACATATTTAGGCAAATTTAAAAAAATTTAAAAAAATTTGCATTCATAGTCAAATATACAATATAAATAATACTCATCATACTTTATTATGTATTAGATATTCCATATAAATTTATTTATACTGTATATTTAATTATGGTTGCTAATTTATCAATTTGGTCTATTCCAGCAAAACCCTCCAAAAGTTAAAACTTTTAAAAGTATATTATTAATTTTAGTTATATAAACGGAATAAAATAAATAAGAATAATTAATATTTTATTTTTATTTATAAATATAAAATAAGATCTTATCTCTTTTTTGAAATCAATAATATTTTATATTATCCACTATATTAAAATCTGAAATTAATAATTATTTGATAAAATAATAGTTATAAAAGTGAAAATTTATAGAAGCAGTACAAAAAATAAAAAATAAAAAATAAAAACTAAAATTTAATAAATTTAGAAATTTAAAACTAATAATCACATGTTAAAATAATAATTGAAAAATTATGGAAAGAGTATAAAAATTTTACATTTATCTATTGCAACTTTTAAATTAGTAGCAAATTAACTAAATAAAAAAAACAAAACAAATTATTAGCAAATTACTTATGAAAATTGAATTACCTACTGGACTCTTCAACAACAATTCACTTCCAAGGCTCGTATTTATACCTGCAAATATGTTACAACAATCTTCAAATCTAAAATATATATAAAAAAAAAATAAGTGTTTTTATTGAAGGGAAAAAAATTGAGAATTAAGAATAGATGAATTAATTAGAAAAGATAGACTATTTTATATAGAAATTCAAAGATTCAAATAAGGAGCAATTTTTATATTTTGTTTGAAAATTTTGATGGTTCATAATATATTAAATCTCTTATCTCATCAAATCTATTAGATTTGGTAAAAATATTTTTATATTCTATGTTATAAAGATGATATTGTAAATATCTCATGTGTAATTTTCTAATGTTGAATTTTTTATTTGAACGTGAGATTTTGTGATAAAGTATTATTTATTTGAATGAATGATTTTTTTTTTAATTTTAAAAAGAATGGCATATTTGTAGATACTAGAAAATTTTAACGTGCTTTGCACGTGTGGTTTATTTTACATATTTTGTATATTATTTTACAATTTATAAATAAAATTTTCATTTAAGTAAAATGATATATACATTTATTCATCTAATTTTCAATTTCTCACCTTTAAACATTTGAATATTATAAACTAAAATTTTTAAATAAACGTAAATATAAAGAAAAAATAATTATTCATAACCACAAATAAAATTTTGTAAGCTAATATACCTATTTTTAACAGGACATAAAATAGTTTTAAAAAATAAACTAAAATATATGAGATTTGGTAAAAATATCTAATTTTGTTGTATGAATAAAAAATATATTATCTTCTACATTTTAAAGATGATTAATATTTTTAAATTATTAAAATCTACTTTAAATAGGTGGCATACTGTTCAAAAAGTGATTTCCCACTTAAGTGACACTTTAATGTAGTATGATGGACCAAATTGAAACTACTCCTTCAATTTATGGATTAAAAATATATTTTTCCCAACTTTATATTTACGTAAATTATATATTTATCAAGTTATTATTATTGTTTTTAGACTGCATAGTTATTATCGATTGCCCCTCGAGAGGACGAATGCATAGTTATTATGGTAGTAAACAAACGATAATTATTTTTTATAGGCAGTTGCTATTATTTTTTTATCAATTAATTAATAGAATAAAGGTTAAAAATACCATTTTGGTCCCTCAACTATCCATTTTATTTGATTTTGGTTTCTAAATTTTCTAAATTGCAATTTTAGTCTCTCAATTTTGTCAAAAGCTTAAAAATAGTTCTTAGGTTGAAAAAAAAAAGTTAACCATAGCCAAAATTTTGATGAGTTCTCAAGAAAACAATAATAAAAAAATAATAATCTTCTACATTTCATCCATCTTCTTCATCTCTTCCCTTTTACCCATCTTTCTCATCATTTTCTAGCATTGATTTTTAAAACTAGAAGTGTTTGAATTTTATAATCTTTGAAGGAATATGAATGAATTTTGTAATGGTTGTGAAAAATCAATGGCAGGAGATGAAAGGGAAAGATAGGTGAAAATGAAGAGATGAAAAAGATGAAATTTTTTATTATTATTATTTTGTTGACAAGTCATCAAAATTTTGACCATGGTAAACTTTTTGTCAATCCAAAGACTATTTTTAAGCTGCTGACAGCTGTAAAGTTGAAAGATCAAAATTAAACTTTTGAAAATTTAAAAACCTAGAATAAAGTGGATAGTTAAGAGACCAAAATGGTATGTTAACTTAGAGTAAATCATATGACTTAGTATATTTAATAGTTTTTCATTTTTAAAGTATAAATTGAAGGAATGTTGATTGTTGAATAATTATTTAACGGGGTTGAAATTTGCATCATTTTTAAAGAATGTTAACGTGGCAACTAATTAATAAGATTTTTTAATACTATAATTACTTATATTTTTAGAAAAATTAATACTATAATTACTAGTATGACTACTACTCCCATTCATTTGTTGATATAATCACCCTTTAAATATGATGTGAATTTTCAATAAAATTAAATATTTTTGAAGTTCAAGGACAATATGAAATCAATCTAAAATCACATAGCTCTCCCTAACTTTTTATTGAGAATTGCTAGGGTTTGGGAGAGGTTTGGCCTCACTTCAAGGAAGTTTGGTCCTCCATTCAAGGAGGTTTTTTTAAAGTTGCTGAGTAAAAAACAAAGATATAAATTTAAATTTGTCAGTTTTTTTAAGGAGATTTTTCATGTATAACAAAAATTAGCTAAAAAATTATATATATAATATAAAACTAAAAATAATTGCATGTATACCAAAAAATTCAAAGTAGTCGAGTGATTGAGTGTGATTGAGTTCAATCACTAGTTATCGATTAAGTTCGATTGAGTTCAATCACTTAAAATTTTGGTATAAATAAATTTTTGATAAAAATATCCTACAATTCTAAAAAAAGGTCCTAAAATTGGTATACACAATAAATTTCCTTTTTTTAAAAGGGTTCAAATCTTTTACAGTGATCTAAAATGAGACAAAAAGAAATTATCAACTTTTTTACTTCCCCGTACGGACGAGATTGAATGCTGTTTGAAAGGAATATATAAATATTGAACGAAATGAAAAAATAAATTAATTTATAATTTTGGAGTAACGTTGCTTTGCCTTTCACATTCATCACGTCCCTTACGACGACGTTTTGAAAAGCCATATTCTTTTATTTTTTATATATATTTTATCATCATTACACATGCTTTTTGAAACCATGCCTGCCTTTATCCACGATCCTCCCCCGCCTTAGCTTTCACCGTTGGATCCTTTGCGCGGGAAAACTCATCGGACGGCTCACCTTCCTCCCTGATGGCGGGAGTTAACGGAGGTGACAAAAAACAAAAAATAACAAAATAAAAACATTTCTCGATGTTTTTTTTAAATTTATTTTTCAAAGTAAAGTTTAAGATTAAATTATAAGTTCAAATGGGCTATTGTATGTTTTGTATTTTAAAAGTTATCCAATTAATTTTTAATTATTTAATAGGTCTATTTGCATTATAGTTTGTGATAAGTATTTGAGTTATACTTTTATATTGGATACATTTTTAAATTACTTAGGCCCCGTTTGATAACCATTTAGGCCCCGTTTGATAACCATTTGGTTTCTTGTTTTTGGTTTTTCAAATTTAAGCCTATTTCTCTTAAATTTCCTACAATGTGCTCCATCCTTCATACTATTTATCCATCTTTTTTTAAGAAAGTAGTAGAATACTAACCAACTCTTAAAAACAAAAACAAACTTTGGGAAGCTAC
>JBBMEF010022944.1:0-14477 GCA_037832685.1 Sicyos baderoa | reverse complement strand
TGTGACGAAGGATTCATTGTACTTTTGGATGTTTTTTGCTGGTTAATCTCTACTATGATGTGCAATACTCAACAAAGGCATCGTCAACAAGGAAGCTAGGATTGAGCTCCATTCATGACTCTACTTAGTCTTTCTTTCCTACTTTAGGTTTTGGGATTGAACATCCTGTGACGAAGGATTCATTGTACTTTTGGATGTTTTTTGTTTCAAAAATGGACAAACACAAAAAAAATGTTGGAAAACAAACAAAAATATGTTATCACAACACAAGGTGTCACATGTGCACAGAACGGGTATAAAACATATGCACGCAAGACTCAGTCACACCATATAATATTACCTGAGAACATAACCAAGAGACAATGTTTACATCACTTCTCTGTAAAACAGTGGTGAAAGCTTCCTCATATTTTCCTTCTGATAACAGTCTCGACAGTTCTTTTGTAGGATCCAAAGGAACCTCGACCTAATGCATATATTGAAAATACATCAGAGCAAGCCCGTAAGGAAGATAAAGGAAGAAAAAGGAAAAATGTAAACCTTCTCATGGAGAGCACCCAATGGTCCATTGCTTAGCTGGGTAACCAACGGATTTATCGAATTTGCATGAGCTCCTGCAGTAGCAAGGGCTATAAGTTTTCTTTGGCCTTCAGCCAATTCGCCACTCAAGGACTGTGTCATTGTTGATGCTGAATTTATAGTGTCCTGGATCCATTCTTAAATCAATTAGCAGGAGGAAAAAACCAAGAATGATTAATAAAATTACCAGACGCTAAGGTTATCATTAAAGGTGTCAAATCATGATAATCAAATAACATCACCTTCAACCATCAAATGAACCTAATAATTTAGCTTGGCTCAAACAAGATACAAGAAAGTCCAAAGAACCTAAAATAAATCCAACATCCAGATATACAAGAAAATCTAAAAAATCAAGGTGTACCCTCCCTCATCTAACATAAATTTCAAAATATGACTACGTCGATGTTCTGTATATGGACGGACCTACAAGGCTTATCAATGAATAATATAACTAGAACAGATCCTTCTGCAAGCAAAGCAGAAGGATATTCAAGGCTAGACATGAACGTCAAAAATTTACTCTATAAAATCCACCCATCCTTTGGAAACTAAATACCAATTATTTCTTTTTTACCAAACAGAATACCAATTAATTTATCAAACAAAACCATAAAAGGAAAATGGCTCCAATGATTTTAAAGCATCATAAATTGATTGCCACATTATTAAGAAGGCCGTAAGATGAAAGATAAGCTTTGCCGCAATAAAAAAAAATGAACAGAGAATTAAAACAGGGAGTGAATCTTATATTCTATCAAGAGCTTCAACATAGCAAGTGTACCCTCAAAGCAAGTGCCAATGGAGAATGTGAAGAGTCAAAGCGCTGCTGAGCTACAGCTGAATGTTCAACCAGTCCTTTCTGAAAGGTAGAATCTACTTGCTCAAACATGGTTTTGCACGACATTTCAAAGGCAGGAATTACCGATGCTTCAAAACTAGATTTTAACGCATCCTGCATAAGAAGATTATTATTCTAACGAAAACTCTCAAGATCCAAAAGCTGAAAATAAACTTATCTTATCAATGAATTCTGATAGACAGAGATTAACCAAAGAAACAGTGACGTCGAAAATATATAAACCTGCAGAGCTTGCTTGCCAGAGGTTTGAAACTGCGCTTGGATTTGTCTAGCAACGGTAGCTTCAAGTTTTGAGTTAACAGACTTCTCTAGTTGATTCACTGCCTTATCACTTACTCCTCTCTACATCGCATAAGGTATGAATAAGGTCCGTGAAGAAATGACAAGAGAAGAAGAGAAGGCGTGCTAACAAATTCAAACCTGAAAAGAATCGATGATAGCAGAAGAAATTGTCTTCTCAATAGCTGGTGTTATTGTACGAACAACGGCAGGTCCAATGGCTGCCAATTCCTTCTTCAGAGCTTTCTCTAAAAAGGCAGGCAAGTCCTTGTTCACAAAGTTTGCAACTAGACTAGTTATCTTTTGTGTTGTATCTTTCAACAATTTCTCATTTTTAGCATTCTCTTCCTGAATCCGAGCCCACATTGCATCACTATTTGCTTTCAAGGCCTTCTCCATGCTTCGTCCAAGAGCTGCCTCCAGCCGTTTACCTTCTTTGGTGACTGGAACTGCAAGCGACATCTGCATCTGCTTTTGCATTTCTTTCTGAGTGTTTATTATCTAAACAAAACGATTGGAAATAATTAATATAATATAATTAAACAGACAATGGGCCATGTAGAATGCAATAAAATTCAAGCAAGTTATTTCATATAATTAAATATTTTACATTATAGAGATGGAAAAAAATAGAATATTGGCAATTTCTTGCTCAAAAGTATACTAGCAGTAACCTGATTCAACGTATCTTGGATGGCCAGAAAAGAAGACGAAGCAGCTTCAGGTTGGGGCAGGCTTGAACTACCACAAGGTTCAGTGGAAGATTCATTAGAATTGAAAGCACTTGGCAATGGGGAAACCAAGCCTGAGGCTAGAGAATTCTTCCCCTTGTTCTTTTTACCCTTTGTATTAGGTGTTGGAATTGGTGGAGTCGTTGATATAGATGGTTCAGAAACCTTTTCAAACATATCTTTGGCTGATCTTCTATCTCCCTCACCAGTTCGGGAATCTACCTCTGTGTCCATTATATTAGTATCAACTTGTGGGGCTTCCCCAATGACATAAGTTTCAGATGATAGTGCACCACACTCTAGGGCCACTTCCATACCAAGATCTGAAGCTTGTGAGCAGAAGTACTTTTCCTTGTTCTCCATAGAAAGGTTTTGAGGCTCGCCTATACTATCATATTCACCATTCTGAGGAGACTTAATTTCGCCTACCTCTTTAACCTCTAGCTCAGTATCTTCAACAACTACATCCTGGACATTTGTCTCTCCCTCACTCATATTTTCAATGACATTAGTGATTTCAGAGGAAGAAACAGCCATTAGTATCTCAGATGGAGTAATCAAATGAGTTGGATGCTTAAACACAATAGGGGGATTAAGGACATTAGACAAATCTTCTCGTGCAATTTTCTCCTCACTGTTTCTGGACTCATCATCCAAGGAAGACACTTCAGACAAATTTTTGTGTATGGCATCCAATTGTCGATTGACTTGATAATCATTACCACGCCGGTCACCAACATGATCACTAATGGTAGTAACAGGCTCAAATGTACCGACTGGACTTCTAAAACCAGATAGATTTTTAGATAAGCGTGGGCTCAAAGGGAGAGGAGGTGATGCAGCAGAGACAATGTCAGTGCTACTAGCTACAGTAGATGGAGTAGCAAGTTTAGATTCTGTATTTGCAATGGACGTTACATCTTGAGAAGTGGTGCTAGCAGTATATCTTTCTGCACTAGCACTTTCAGAGCCATTGACTAGCACTGAACCCCTGGGTGTAGAACTGGTGAAGGGTGTCTCAGTTGGTTTGCTCCCAGAAGGGATAAGTGCAGCGAGTCTTTCAACACCAGCAGAATCTTGTGAAACATTAGAATCTGCCTTCTCTAACCCCACATTGTCCAATGGTGGGGGTAAGCACTGAGATAAGTCTAAGGCATATTGTTGTATAGCTTGTGTTTGTACGCAATAAACCTGAACAATATGTGTCAAACGGTCTAATATTTCACTTGTTCCAGTAAAACTTAAAATGGGCATTGTGACAGTGAACTCTGCTATGTAATCCATTCGTGTCGTGGCTGGATTAAGGCCATAATCTAAGTGAATTGCATATATAGCATTCTTCTTAGCATTAGCAAGTATGAGAAGGCCAGCTTGAGAAAATGCTACAATTTGATTAAAGAAGGCCTCTTCCACTTGACTTTCAGCTGAACTCTTCAACTCTAAGGTCTGGGTGCATTTCCATGATTCAGCATCACTAGGAAGAAGCCAACCTTCCTCGCTTGCAGATGACCATATTTTCACTTCCCGATTTAGAGGCCCCTATCAAGAGTTTTAAATGAGAAAATGCATCAGAGAAAATAGGTTTAAAGAAACTATATCAGAACAATCAATTACTTGTAACATAAAAAATAAAGATTAGAGTTGCAAGAACTTTCATATTTCCTTCTTTCTTTTTTAGATAAGAAGTGATTATTTATAGCCTTAGACAGAGAGTGAGACATCAGGTGCCCATGGCTTAGCCAACTAGACCCAGTACATGCACAGACAACTTTTTCAACCAAATTGAAAGTAGAAAAGTTCTTGTAATACTTACAGCTGTAATGAGTATAATGTGATCTGGTCGATTCGGAGCAGTCAAGAAAGTAGCTGAATTAACTGGCTGTCCATCGTGTGGTCTCAAAACCAGTAAAGGTGATGCCCTGCGATCTTCCCAGATTTTGATCTATAATGTACATGCACGATCAGAAAAGGGTAGAAGTCATAAAGCACGAGCAGCAAAACAACAAAACAACCGGACAAACCTTTTTGTTGGTTGTTTATTCATTAGTTTACAGAAATTATATGAATCAGAAAATATTTTGTAAAATGAAAACAAAACACTACCTGTCAAAACATCTACTAGTTAGTTAATGCAAGTACTTGACAAATCAAAACATCTAAAAAATATAAACTCATCGATAAACAAATTCAAAACTTCAAAAGGATAAAAACAAACCGTTCCATCCATAGAAGCAGAAACCAATCGAGAAGTCATCCACTGGCACATGGACAACTCAGTCACTTCTCCATCATGCTTACCAACAAGTTGGACGCCATCAATCAACTTGTCGAGAGAAAATTTGAGAGGAAGTTCGGCAGAAAAGCTTTCACCCTTCCCAACTTTGGTTGTGTCTATTCTCAGAACAGACTTCCCGAATCCAACTACCAAAACTTCCTACACAAATTTAGAAAACATTCAAACATAGAGGTTTTAGCAACTATGCAATGATAATTAATGATGAATCATAAACAAAGCTAATTAAGAATCCACATCTTTACTCATGGGTGTTAGCATTAAAATAATTATATTGCCTGTTTGTGACAGTGCCAGCAAACTCGTGGATGCACAATTTGCCCCTCTCCTCCTTCCATATGAAGGGAGATAACAACTTTTCCAGTAATTTGTGGCTTAGATTCTTCATCGGGGCCCTCAGAAATCTTCCAAACATAAACTCGTCCGCCTACGTCAACACTGCAATAAGGAAATAGGTCATAACCCAGTAAAAAAAAATCAGAAAAAAGGATTTTTAATGGAATCCCCATAAAGAGAGTTAAAAAGAAAATAGAACACCAAAAAAGAGGCCAAGCAAAAAACCAATTAAACTTAGGAGGCAGTAAATACCTAGCCAAAAGGTGAACATCTTCTGCAAAGAATGCCATGTCAGTGACCCTCTGAATGAATAAAACATTATTGAGAAATTGGGAGGACAAAAGGAAGGTAAGTGAGAAAGAGGATTTTACTAGTCAAAGTTTACCATAACTCAAATAAATGGTAAGAGTACAACATAAGTGTAAAATATAAGATAAATAACAATAATTTTGAAGAATTCTTGTATTTTCATATCTTCTACAACACAATAGTATAAATACAAGGTACAAACACTTTCAAAATAAAAGGATATTCTATTTTAATCAAATAAGATATTTAATCTTAAACCGTTTGAAGAAAAGTAAAATTAAAAAAAAAAAAAAAAAAAAAAAAAATTCTAATATTTGGACGGGGATGGGAAATATATAGGTCACCCTACAAGTCACCTATTCACAAGTGTGCTCTCATGGTTGAGTCTGTGTTTCTTTAGGAAATCCATAGGAGAGGCTGCTAGTTTATATCTTAACATATTGGTCTCTTTAAGGTCTTAAAGATACTTCCTTTGAGATTCAACTTAACCTATTTTTGACCGAGCAACTTCCATACCTAGAAATTATCTGATATTTCCTAGATCTTCACTTCAAAATCTTATAAAAGTCTAGTGCTTCTTCAACATTTCCAGTTCTAATTTATCTCCAGTTGGCAGACAACACCATTCTTTTCTTAACACAAAACAAGGATAAGGTGTTGCCCTCTCTCTACCATTTATGGCTAAGAAGCATCGAGCCTCAAAATAAACCACCAAAAATAAGTACTTATAAGCATCCACTTGCCATATCTCAAGATTTTGGTCGTAAAGTAGCATCCTGTTAAGATCTAACACTAATTATATTAAAATACGATAAAATAGATAAATCTCTCAAGAGAATCTCTCAAAGAGTCAGAGTACAAAGACGACAATTCAATTGGATACCTAACAATGACCTAATCCATCCTATTTATAGGAAACCCTAGTATTAATCTAATCTGCTAAAAAGACATAAAAGCCCAAAGTAATTAAATAACAAATAATAAACTAATAATTAATAAACTAATCCTAAATTCCCAGGGCCAGATCGTATCAAATACTCCCCCCCCCAAGAGCCACCTTGTCCTCAAGGTGTTACATCTCTGATGTCCTCCTCCTCAGTTCCTTCAACTGAATAATCGTATGTATCTGGAACGACCCACACCTCCAAAGCGTGGAGCTCCTTCGTCTGACAACGATGCCCTGGTACAAATTTTGCATCGCAGCGGAAACATAACCCCTTATCCTTCCTTACTCGGATTTCAGTTTCAGTGAGTTTCTTGAACGGCGCTAGAGTAACAGGCGTAGTTCTATCATCTATGTAAGGAAGTATCTGCGCCTCCCATTCCTGAAACTGTTGCCCCCGCCTTAGCTCTTAATGTTGTAGAAGTACCCTCCCCGTTTGTGGCCGTATGGAAAGCAAAGTCATCCTCAATCACTTGGGCCATCCGCTTTTTCTCTTGAATTCCCACTAGCTGCAGTTTTCGCATCTCGCTTCTTATTTCTTCTTTCAAACCGCTCTCCCACTTTCCCTCCAAGGCACTACTACTGATGTCTCGCATACCTTTGGCGTACTTCTCAAATAAATGTCGATATTCCTTGACAGTGCCCTCCTGCTGCAAACTCATTAATTTTGCATACCTGTTGTCATTAGCAGTAGGTTGGAATCGGTGTAATAAGAGCTCCCTGAATTCCTCCCAATAAGCAATCGGGAATCGATCTTCCTCGTACTGGAGCCACTCTAAGGCCTCACCTTCCATGCAGACTGCCGCGGCGTCAACACATTCCTGTCCCACCAGTCGGTTAACCCAGAAATACCGCTCCACTCGACACAACCACCCCTCCGGATGCTCTTCTGCAAGGCCCTTGAATACCGACATCTCCAATTTTCGTAGCCTCCTATCACCCATCGGTCCCTCCCGGCCTCCTGTTCTCAAACCTCCCCTCTCGAAACGTTCCTCCCTATCCCTCCATTCCTCCCGGTCCCCACCCCGGTTATAGGATTCTCCCCCCCCCCCCCGCTCGTTCCAACCGCCATGTGCAATCGGCCTATCATAACCGGTGCGCACCCTCCTATCATCCAAAAACCCGTTTCCCTTCTCGTAAACCCTTGGGTCCCCTCGTCGGTCGAAATCTGGTCCCGAAAAATTCCTTCCATCGTAATCCCTTGAAACCCACCCCTCTGGTCCAACCTGACTGGTCCAAACCGCCCTGGTCCGACCAGCCCACCCCGACCCAGCCTCATCGCACCCGGGCCCGAACCCCCGCCCGGCCACGCCCCCGAGCTCGCGCCCCACTCACGCCCGCCCGACCCCCACTCGTCGCCCTAGCCCTGCGCGTGCGCGCCCATAACTAACCCCGCCCGACCCCCACTCGTCGCCCTAGCCCTGCCGTCCTTGTATCGACAGACTCGACCAACAGCCCCTTTCCCTTGCCTGTCTTGTTCATCTCCATCCACATCTGAAGTTGTCGAGTCAATTGCTCGATTTTCGATTCAAATTTGGAATCCATCTGCTCGAATTTCGACTCAATTCTTTGTCTAATTCGTTGCTCTAACCGCTCCTCCATGGACTCCATCTTCGCTTCAGTTTCCTGTAGCTTGGACAACAAGTCGGTTGTTTTTCCCTCGCAATCTTGAATCCTTGTTTCCATCCTAGTTTCGATCACCATTCCCGAATCGGAAAACGGCTCTGATACCAAAATGTTAAGATCTAACACTAACAATATTAAAATACGATAAAATAGATAAATCTCTCGGGAGAATCTCTCAAAGAGCCAGAGTACAAAGACGACAATTCAATTGGATACCTAACAATGACCTAATCCATCCTATTTATAGGAAACCCTAGAATTAACCTAATCTGCTAAAAAGACATAAAAGCCCAAAATAATTAAATAACAATTAAATAACTAATAATAAACTAATAATTAATAAACTAATCCTAAATTCCCAGGGTCGGATCGTATCACACCCTTGCCAACATTTTAATTGGGTCTACCTATTACTAGTAAATCACACACAAAGCTGCCTTAGGGAAGTTACTATGGAAAATGTGGACCCATGTTTGAAAGTTCAACCCTATTTGGAAGTTGTTTCCAAAGCAAGATTTTTTCTACAAATCTCTTCTCCAAGACGCTCCTTAAGAAATGGAGAAGGTTCTTCTTGGTAAATTAAATTTAAAAAAAAAAAGAGTCCTCGTAAATCCTAACCACTATGGCTTACTTCCTCCTCTAGAACTATACTTTAGGTGGTTAATTACAAGAAATATGATGTTATTTGCAAAGACTGTGAAGATATTTCAAATGTTATGGAAAACATAGTTTCTGCAGTTTCTCTATTTATCCTCCATCCTCCTATATAACTCTAATTGGAGCAGGTCTCAGGCAGGTTACCTTTTGGTAAAACTCCATAATCCATACATCAATGACGTTCTTGTTTCCATCGCAAATATTGAAAACTAACAATTATAATGAAAGCCCAACAAAACAATAACCAACTAAGCAGACAAAAAACGAAGCAATCATTCAAATTAAACGCAGAAAGAAACAAAAGTTGACAGCCAAACCTTTTCATGTCCACGAAACAAAGATCTTAGCGCAGTATTGATATTAAGGACTCGAATATTCCCCTGTTTCAAACCATAGCATATATACGTCTTATTGACCGCAATTTGACGCCCCAACAAAAGCTGAGGATCCGAACCATATTTGGTAATCGGCGTAACTTCAAGCTGTGGCTGGATCTCTCCTTGCAACCTAAAATTCACATCATACACCACCTGATCACCAATCAAATGCCGACCTTTAGGAAGCTTACTGCTGGGCGTTCGAATCGGCCCAGTGGGCAAAATGCCAGGATTAACCCCCTGCATCATGGGAATGGACGTGATGACAGGAACAACCGGAGGCGCCGAAGGTTCCGGAACCGCAGAAGAAGGAGACGGAATCGAACCCAACAGAGCAGAGGGCTGAGGAAGCTGTTCGATATTAGAAGAAGAAGGGGGTCGAATCAAAGCCATAATCCGGGCACCGGAGCTCGAAGGCGGAGGAACAGCAGCAGCGACATTGACCGGAAGCGGGGGAGTGGGGTAAGAAAGAGAGCGCTGTTGATGAAGGGTAGAGAACTGATCCTGAGAGAAAGGAACGTAGGGGTTATGAAAAGGGGGATTGTGAAGTGGGTACGAGAAAGGACCAGTGGGGGAAGGGAAAGATGAGGAAGGAGGCGGAAATGGAGGCGGATTCATGAGGCTAGGGTTTTGGGTGCTCTGCGAAGGGTTTGAAATGGTGGTGGGTTTAAACAATTTCTGCACATCGAATGGTGGGTTCGCTGGATTAGGGTTCAGATTCGACGCCATGAAGATTGGAGAATGAAGCAATACCTGTAATCGGCGAAACGGAGATCGATCTACAGAGCTCGGGATTGCGGATCAATCGGGATGATTCCGGGATCGATTTTTGAAAATCTGGAAAACGGAAACGGATTGAGATCTGGAAAAGGAGAGTGGGGAGCTGAAAGAATGAGTGGGAATCCAAATTGGGATCTCGTAAGAAATCCTGGAGACCTCAGAAAGTGAAGAGCGAAAAACCAGAGACAACGGAAGTATATACCCGATGAAAAAATGGAAGAGCTTTTATTTTTACTATTTTTTTTTGTTTTTTTTGGCCCGCCAATAATATTTAGAAAAAAATGATCCTATAAATTCTCCCCCAATTCGCACCAAAATACTCCTAAATTACTATGTTTTTTTACATCAAAATTAGAGTTTACTTTTTAAATTTTCAAATCTAGGGCCCGTTTGTAAATCATTTCGTTTTTTGTTTTTTGTTTCTAGTTTTTTATTTTTGGTTTTTGGTTTTTTGTTTTAAAAAATAAAAATAGTATATATTTAATAACTCATTTCAGTTTTCTGTTTTTAAAAACTAAAAATCAAAAAACATGTTTGATAACTGTTTTTTGTTTTCAGATTTCACATTTCACTTGGTTTTTTTTAGTTTTTTACTATTTATTCTTGATTCTTTGACACTTTTTTAAAAACAAAAACAAAACCTTATTTTTAAAAGCTACTTTTTTTAGTTTTTTATAGTTCTTTTAATATTTTAAAAATGTTTTAAGAATTTTAAAAACAAAATCTAAAATTGGTCATCAGTCTGTTTTTAAAATATTAAAAACAAAAACATAAAATAAAAAACGAAATGGTTATCAAATGGGGCTTAAAATTTTGTACTTTTATAATTTAAAAAATTAGAATTTAGTTATGATAGGAAAAAAGTAGTATAAATAATAATCTTTATAATTTGATAAAATTTAAATGGCTCTTAAAAAAAATATTTTTTAGTATATATATTTTAAAAAATAAATAAATATCTATACCATGCATTGAATCGAATTCCAACTTTGATTGTATGAATTTTGAATGTCTCAACAAAAAAAAATTAAAATTGAAATAAATAAATATACATATTTTTTTAAGCAAAATAGTGAATATCAATTATACTATAAAATATGTATTTGAAATATATTTATGAAGAGTAGTTAGAAGGTAATAGTATGTATCCTTTTGGCTTCCGTCATAGATTCTAATCCCTAATCGATAAATTCAAAAAACATTTAAGTGTGTTTTTTTCTTTAATTTAACTGCGATTGGAAAATAAAATAATAACATATATAACACTTTTGTTAGACAATAATATAAAATAGTATGTATCCTTTTGGCATCCTCGTAGATTCTAATCCCTAGTATGTATCCTTTTGGTATTTTTTATTATTTTTTAGATTACAATAAAAAAGGAATGAAGTCGAACCTAACTCTTTTAGATCGTAGCTTGAACTACTACTCTATGGCACATATATAACACATTCGTTAGACAATATCTAATTTTCATTACTTATATGTCAAATATTTGGATACATGTGAATTAATTTAAAAATAGGGGTTTTTATAGGAATAGACAAAAATGATAAAATATTTACAACATAAATTTGAAAAAATTTAGCAATCATAATCAAATATACAATATAAAATAATATTTTTTATACTCAATAACTAATACATAAATGAGTATTATTTATATTGTACATTTGACTATAAATACTAAATATTCAAATTTGTCGTTATTTTTGTAAAATTTGACTATTCAATACACTTTGCCTTAAAATTAATAATAAAATGAACCTGGTAAAAAAAAAAACGAACTCAAAACTGTTTCCCCAAATCAACAACAATGGAGCTTCGAACATGGTGTTTCCCATCGGACCACGCCAATCTCCCAAACGCAAAACCATACCGATTTCCCTTCCCACTCCTCTGCAGCTCCACCTTGAAGCTCTTCTCCTCTCCCATGGCCGCAAATCGCAACGTGCTCGGCTCAACCCTGATCGCAACTTCCAAAGGCGCCGTCACGTGAGCGACATACGTCCCTGGGCTGCCAACGTTCTTCAACTTCCGATTGATCGTCACGGGGCCGGATTTCAGATCGGCGACCGAGATCGAAGGGTAATTAAGATCCGTCAATTTGAATGATTCATCGCAAATGAATGATTTGTTGGAGAAATTGTTGATTTGCGTCGAATTATAGCCGTGAGCGCACAAGAAATTGAGGTAATCGTCGGTTGTAATGTCGTAAACTAGGCCGGGATCCTTTGCGCTGTTTGGATGAACGTGTCCGGCGCCGTAGGCTAATGGAGTTGCTTCGAGTCCGGTGGAGTCTATGATTGGGCGTGAGTTGTTGTCTCTTGTTTTGGCTGTAGAGATGAAATTGATGGAAATTAGTTTAAAGGTTAAATTAAAAGTTTAGGTCTTATGGTTTGAATAAAGTTAGAAATTAATACTTATTATTATTTGAAGAAAGTCATTGTCGTTTTTTTTTTTTTATATCCGTGATTGTTCGAGTCAGCTTTTCACGCAACTTGACTAATGTCATGGGGCATACCGTCTGACCCGACTAATGTCATTGTCGTTTTTAATGATTAATGAATTAAGTTCTTGAAAGTTAGTTATTCACTTGTCAATAATGAAACTATGAGTTTAGTGAGTTTTTATGTATTTACTTCGCTAGCGATTACTAACGACAAGTACCATATTTTAGATTTGTTTTGATTTGATTGTATGATTGAACCTGTGGTCATGATTGCAGATTGAATTGCGGCTGGACTCCATTTGGGATATAGGGTTTTGAGAAGCCCTGCAATGCCAGCAACATGGGGGCAGGCCATGGATGTGCCAGATTCTACCATGAAAGGAGATCGACGATCGTCACCCGGTAGTTCTGTCAATGGTGCTCCATCCGGGTAAGCCGCCATTATGTTCACACCTGGTGCTATTACATCTGGCTCAAAAAAAAACAACTTACTAGGATAAATGGTCTTTCTTTTCTTCACGCTAGCATGATGTTGTTGATTATGAAGCTTTAAGTTTAGGAATGTACAAAAAAAACGACAACTTGAAAAATCCTGACTACCTAACCTAATCCGTAAGGGTTGGGTTGGGTTATAGTCTTAAAATTTTATTTGGATTGGGTCAGTAAGAGGGTTGACTAGTTTTTTGCTAGTTCAACCCTGTTCAACTTGGACTAAGAATAATATTATACCTATGTGTATAAGATTAGTTAACTAGTTATATTTTTAACATGTTGGTAGGAAGTATGTACTAACCCTACGAAGTACGAGCATCTTGGGTTTAATCTAGTACCATGCAATTTTTCTTCGTTTTGTTATTGATTCATGAGTAATGAGACAAGCCTTAAAAAGAAAGATAAACATAATCCGACAACCCAACTCAACCCGAAAATATATAGATTGGGTTGGGGTAGGTTGCTCTAATACATAGAGTTGGATAGATTGATGAATTGACCTACTCAAAAGTTTAGTGGGTCCAAAAAATTATCCTAACCAACCCAATGGGGACCATGTACCCTACTTAAGTTAACATGGATTTTGAACTCAAATCCCTTGAATTGAAATGCTTGACAACAAATTTTACTTTGGGAAAAAAAATAAACCTTTAGGATTGACTCCTCGATTCTATTAGGACCTCTTGATGAGAAACCAGCCACTGTTGGGGCGGGCTTGACTTCCAGTTCTGTCCTCACAGAACTGATGTAAGCCATGGGTGTCCTGATCAAAATGACATGTTAATATGAATTAGAGCTTGTAGAGGAAAGGAAACACAATATTTAAGAACAATCCCTTGGAAAGAAACAAGGAAACATAGGGCGTTACGTTGTAGAGCTGATGTATTGTGAGATGGATATGGCATCATTATAGTTTACATAGGAAACTGGAAGGATGTGTGAATCAGCGGAAATATCATTCCCACTTTGCTCATCATTAACCAGAATCATCCCAACAGCCCCTGCCTGAGCAGCCACATAACCCTTGTCCACTCCTGAATTAACCCCTCGGATGCAAACCACAATCTTCCCGTTCACTTTCGTCGAATCAAGCGTTCCATCCTCACAAAGTTCCCTGTAAGAACTCATCATAAGTTCGTTTGGAAATTGTGTTCAAGTTTGTTTGGAAATTGTATTGTGTAAATGTACTCACGCTTGACTATCAGAAACATTGCTGACTTTGGCATCCACAGCATTAATTAAGGGGTAGAACATGTCAATTGGCAATGCCTTAGAAGAAAGGCTTGCACCCTGGTTTTGACAGTAGGGAGATAGTTGAGATGAAAAGTAGAATTGGTTTAAGAATTATTTGAATGGTGTTCAGGCCTTAGGATCAACTGGTCCAAATCTTCTTTATGTGGGATAAATTTAGATCCTGTGGAAGTTAATAATCAGGCAGTGAAAATTGGATGTAAGGTGGAGTGCTTACCTTTTACCTATCTTGGTTTGCCATTAGGTAGACACCCTAATCAAATATCTTTTTGGCAACCAATTTTGGATAAAGTGCAAAAAAAGCTAGACAAATGGCAACATCAATGGCATTTGAAAAATTACTCCGAAATTTCTTCTGGGGAAGTTCTATCACAAATAATTTGGGAAACTTAGTAAGATGGAATAGAGTCGCTAAGGCAAAGACCTCGGGGGATCTCGGAATTGGAGAAACACATCTGAAAAATTCTGCCTTGCTTGCTAAGTGGGGTTGGAGATTTCACAATGAACCAA
>JBBMEF010022915.1:0-17811 GCA_037832685.1 Sicyos baderoa | reverse complement strand
TTAATTTACAAAAATTACAATTAGACATGCATTTTAAAAGTTCTAATTTTAGACACCGACCTAAATAGTTTAGGAAACGTAGCTTTTTCCTGGCTTGCATGATTAAAACAGGAGCTACTAAATGGGTCAAGTAGCTAAATTATCCCGACAGAGATGAAAAATGTTTGTGTCTTATTATTATTATTATTTTCTTAAAACAATGTCTGTTTTATTAAATTCAAATAACTTTATTTAGTAATTTCCTTTATCATGTCAATTATATCAATATTAAGTTACCAGAACAAGGAGACTTCTAGTGTAATTTTATATGAATCATTAATTAAGAAGTTTAGATCTCTTCATTTCTGATTGTAGATAAAATTATAAAAATGAAAAAAAAATCTACTTAAACCTCATTATTATTTGTGAGTCCAGAACTTCAAATTAAAAAAAGAAAAAAAAAAGAATTTATCATTAGTAAATGAACAATTTTTTTAAATATTATAATGGATAAATACAATTAAAAAAAAGATTGGCTCCTAAAAACAATGATGGTTAATTCGAGTATAATAAAGATGATAATAAAAACCAAAAATCAATAAAAGAAATCGAACTAAATTAAACTGATTTATTGGATATTAATTTGATTTCTCTTTTATTAAATTGATCGGATGGTGCATCGGGTCGGGTCGGGTCACTACCGAAAACTGGCACGCTTAGAGCGTGGGACGCGTGTGAGACAGAAGGAGTGGAGTTACTCCTCACACTTATCACGCGTGCGAGATTATGAAAAAAGCGTCTGCGAGAAGAGGGAGGTTAGGAAAAAGCAGATGCCGCCATTAATGCAATCTCCTTCTTCTTCATCATCATCTTCTTCTTCTTCTTCATCTCGATTCTCTTTCTTCTTCATTCTGCAGATCTGTTCACCAGTGGGGCCATTCCAACATCTATTACTTGAGCTGATTTCGTCCCCACACACTCTGAAGCTCATTCATGGCGTCTCTGCCATCCTCCATTTTCTCCATCTCCCCACCTTCCGAATTTCTTCACTAATTCACTCTCATTTCCTCTTGTTTTCTTCATTCTCGCTTCCAATTTCTCTTCCTTCTGCTTCTTTGGAAGTCCTATACAGTGGCGGTTGAACAAAATGGAAGGGGGATTGTGTCTTAAGCTTGGCTTACATGCATTTCTCATCCAGGCGTTGCTGCTGCTGCTACTCTGTGAGTGTTTCCAGCTTTATTTTCTGTGCATTTTTCTACCTGGGGTTTCTCCCTTTTTCCTCGATTTCTTGTTTATTTAATGCTCTACGGTTTAGGAAATTTTGCGTTGCTTGGGGAATGCCGTTTTTATTTTGTTCAATGTTTTTTAGGGTTTGACAAAATAATTATAATGTGCTTCGAAAATGTGGTTATTTATTAGCTGTTGCTTTGAGATTGATAAATGATAACATGTTCCATCTCTATATTTCTTTCTCAATTTTCTTGATCTGCTGAATTCTATTTTTTATTTATTTATGTTTAATTATTTGAATTAGAAAGAAGAGCCTTCGTTATAGAAAGAATCAGCTCTTGATACCATATTTTGTTCTGTTATTAATTACATTTTTTTTTTCTTTTCTCATTTCATTAACGGCTAGATTAAATTATTGGTTATTCAGCTGTCATTGTTATGGTAAAGGGTAGCATGTGTATCAAATTATTCATATGGACAGTTTGACTTAGTAATTTAGCTCCATAGTTTGGAATTTACATTTACATGACTTGAATGCATTTTTGAGATGCATGGTCTACATTTACAAGAAGTAATCCTGACACGTCAATCTTAGCCTTGTTATTTATGTCAAATAAAGAATAATTTAATATTTTAGATAAATGAACAAGGAACTTAATTTTGTGCAAGATTGGAAATCCAGACCCAAAACATGTAAGACTGTAAGTTATCTCGTTGAGGTGATGTTATTGAAAGATACGTGTATAAGAATATCGGCCATGAACCATCATGAGGTGGCTCAATTGGTCGAAGGGGGTCTTGGGGTGCATAAGGTGATGGGTTCAAACCTCATGGTGGCCACCTACCTAGGAATTAATTTCCTACGGGTTTCCTTCGTATCTAAATGTTGTAGGGTGAGGCGATATGCGCCGTGACATTAGTCGAGCTGCGCGCAAGCTGGCCCGGACAGTCACGGATATCACAAAAATAAAGAATACTGGCAGTGTTGGAATAGTTGTGCTTTCCAACTAGCTGTGTGTGTGTTTAGAAGTTGTGAAGTTGAGTTACTTCTTAGAAGAGCTTTTGAAAGAGTTCCCACCCTGAAATAATTTATTTAGTCAAAATTGCATAGGAGTGAAACAGATTTGTTTGGGTCACTCATAAATAATAAACCAATAAAGGTCCCCTAAGGATGGTGCGGTAGTTGAAGACTTGGGCTTTAAAGGTGTGCTCTTCTTAAGGTCCTACGTTCGAGACTTATCTGTGACATTCATTTGTAGACACCTCCCGTGTCTCTATTCCTTCGATGTCTCACGGGGCCTGGCCCAGGGACAGGCATGGTTACCCCTGGGTATAATGGAGCAAAGCTCCTATTTTCCGGTTTCCAAAAAAAAAAAAATGGCAAACCTTGCTAAATCTTCATATGATATTTATTGTCCACTTCGGACATAAGTTTTAATGACTTTGTTTTTGAGCATCTCCCAAAAGTCCTCATACCAATGGAGATGTTTGTTGTTCCTTATAAACCCATGATGTACTCCTTATTTAACCTTGTCACTTTGTTTGGATTCCTAACCTAAGCACACCTGAATCAGCGAGAAACGACTTTAGACTTTATATTTTTTTTAAATGCAATTATTTTAAGATTCTCATATAGAGCATCATCTATTAAAATGGAATATGAAATAGCATGAAGCTGTTTCTAACCATATTTGGATTTCTCTGTAACCTTACCACCAAGAAACTTCTACAACCATTACTCTCCTATGAATTTCTTGGAGATGAGTTCACCAACATATCTCTTGAAATTGGTGGACTGGCTTCTACACTAGCTAGCTCGTGCCAATATATTATTCATGTTTGGTATATCATCATGCGGGCAATAAAACCTGGATAAGTTTTGCTTATTGAAAAAAATTACTCACAAAATAATTCTGTTCATCTCTCAAATTAAAATGTTTAGGCGACTCATGCAGAACATCATATACAATGAACTAAAAAATAATTGTACTTTCTTGAATTAAGTTTTAATATCCTACTAGTTTTTCATTTATTTTTTTTATTTGTAGATTTCCATGAAATTAGCGGTACCCCATCAACTTATCCAACACGGCAACTGTCGAATAAGAAACCATTGGATGATATGTATCCAGAGATTGCACCAAGTGAAAGTCCAAAGCCGTTCATTCCTCTCCTTGCCCCTTCTCCATTGGCACCCTTCACAAATAACACTGTCCCGAAGTTATCAGGTTTCTCATTTTTATTATCAGTTTTAATAGATTATATACTTGATGTCAATTGTTTCACTAGAAAGAGTTAGTTTTTAATGATTTCTTTTGATTCTTCCTCTCATTTTCCTTACAGGACAATGCTCATTGAACTTTTCTGCAACTGAAACTTTGATGGGTATGACTGCCATAGATTGCTGGGCCCCTTTTACAAAACAGATGGCCAATGTTATTTGCTGCCCGCAGTTGGAAGCTACTCTTGCTATTCTTATTGGTCAGTCCAGTAAAGATACTAATGTTCTTGCTTTAAATAGGACGCTTGCCAAATATTGCCTCTCAGATATTGAGCAGGTTTTGGTAGCGCAGGGTGCAAGTCATCGTCTTAGGCGCATATGCTCAGTTCATCCAGCCAGTCTCACGGAAGGATCTTGTCCTGCCAAAGATATTAGTGAATTTGAAACCACCGTCGATACCTCTAAGTTGCTTGCTGCATGCAATAAAATTGATCCAGTGAAAGAATGCTGCAATGCAATCTGTCAAAATGCCATTTCAGAAGCTGCTACAAAGATAGCAATGATATCTACTGATTTCGAGGATATGCCTGGATCTCAAGTCTTGCCTGAACAGTCGGCTAGGGTTCGTGATTGTAAAAGTATTGTCCTCCGATGGCTAGCAAGCCAACTTCACCCCGCTAATGCCAAAGAGGTTCTTAGAGTACTGTCCAATTGCCATGTTAATAAAGGTGAATCGAAAGTGGCAATTTTCAAACAGATAAATGAAATTTTCACTATCATAATTTATCACATCTCCATGTGTTTGTTTGATCCCATGTCCATTTGCATTTTTTGGTAAATGTCCAACTTTTCACAACTTTTTAAAAGTAGAGTTTGTTTGTCATCATTTTTGCTCGTTTCTGTCACTCGTTGGCTTAGGTTGATAACTTTAGCTGCATGTCTGCATGCACCTTCACGGGTTTTTTCTCTGTGTGCCATTCTCAGTTTGTCCATTGGAATTCCCGGACTTGAGATATGTTGCCAATGCTTGTGAGAATGGGATCTCTAACCAGACAGCATGTTGTCTGGCCATGGAAAGCTATGTAACGAAGCTGCAAAAACAGAGCCTTGTAACCAACCTGCAAGCTTTGGATTGTGCTGCATCATTGGAAATGAAATTACGAAAGTCAAATATTACCAAGGACGTGTATGGCCTATGCCATATAAGCCTTAAGGATTTCTCCCTCCAAGGTTTGTAGCTTTTCACTCCTACATCACCAGATTTAAACAATTCCTTCTTGAAAAAGTTCACTTGGATTCTAATAGTTTTTTTGTTCTTGCCCATGTTTTAACATGATAATGGATCTGCAACTTCGAGCATTTCAGTTGGAAATCAAGGTACTATTTCAAGACATACATACGCTAAAAAGCCTAAAATATGATTATCATCATCTATATATTTGCTTATCCATATTTATGCAAGCTAACCTTTGATTAAGTCATTAACTTTTGTGTGCTTCAAATGGTTCATTTATGCCATCACATTTACTCTCATTGACTTACATTATCCTTCTTTGCAGAGTTTGGATGCCTTCTACCAAGCCTTCCTTCAGATGCCATATTTGACCCATCTTCAGGGATCAGCTTTGTTTGTGATCTGAATGACAATATTCCAGCTCCATGGTCGTCTACATCTCAAACGACAGCTTCATCGTGCAATAAGAGTAAGACATCTTTTATTTTTTTTACTTCCAGTACTGGGTATGAGTATCAAATGTAGGCCATTAGCCAGTTTTCCATCTTAAGAAAATGCCATTGTGTTGATTTCTTTAATATCCCATTGCTTTCATTTTTTGACTGCAGCTATCAAAATTCCTGCACTTCCTGCAGCAGCATCTGCTCAAAGTGGTACATATATTCTTCAACCATTCTCGAATTTCTCTACCGTAACTGAAAATATTCTAGTATCGTAACAAATTGTCATCTTGAGAGAGTAGTTCAATTTCATCATTCCTTTTTTCTATTTTAAGTTAATTCTTTTGTTGAGCTTGTCTGTGGTATGGGCTTGTCTAGGTTAAAATCTTACGGTTTACTTACAAATGCCTATAAAACCTACTATTATACTATATACTAACTTTTATCAAATCATAATCCCATCCGCCACATATACAAAATTTGAATTTCTTTTACACTATCATTCCCAAATACAGATTACAAAGTTGCATTCTCTAACATTCTTTACAATTACCAAACATGTTATTTGACTGTGTTTTTTTATCAAATTCTTGGGATGTTTCGCTTGAAGTTTGAACTATATCCAGCGTACATATTTTAATACCATGCTTTAGGACCTCATTCTGAGGGTTATAAGAGAAAAGTTCACATTTTTGCTTGGTTGGTTGACACATTGAGTCAGGTGTTGAATGCAATATTTTAATAAACATTTTAATTTCATGAATTTTGACTTTCTCAACTTTACGCTAAACTGTTGCAGGCCTTTATAATGATGGTGTGCTACACGTCTTGCTCATTGCTTTCTCAGTGGCCCTCATGATGCTCATGTAGCTTCTTTTATGGCACTCCTGGGAGAAAGCTGTTGTCCGATCATAAAAAACAAAGATGTCATTTTCACGAAGCTTGTGTCAAAAAAGTGTGCATAAACTGATCCTGACACTCATAGATATTAAAAAAAAAAGAAAATTCATGAAGCTTATGACAGTTTTGTATCCTTGTGAATATTTTTAGATGTTCTGATTATGGGAGAAATTTGAGTTGGAAGGCTGGTTTCAAATTTCAATTTGTTTATTCTTGTCTGCCAATGTAATAAAAAGTTTTGTAAAAATGTAGTAGGAAAACTGAGCAGCAGGGTAGTGCAACGTTTGAGATTGCGTTGTATATTTGGATTACCATCAAAAGAAGTAAAGATTGTTCTACTTTTCTTTATTCTGTACTGTCATTATGTTGGTTAAATAAACTTCTATCCATATTTTGCACTCAGCATCAACCATGATTAACCCTAATAGCATAAAAACGGATCCCAGTAAAGTATAAAGGAAAAACTGATATGCTGCCTTTGATCTTTCTTTGTCTCAAACCCCATACCCCTATAATAATGGTAGAGTAAAGGGTGGCCCCGAAGCAGAATTGGCCGGTGGTTGTTGGTCGAAGCTCCAGTAGGTAGCCACTCCCTTCTCGCGGAACCGTATGTGAGACTTCCGCATCATACGGTTCCATCCCGAGCCCTTGGTGGATTGGAAAGGAGCATCTAGGCTTTAAAATCGAACATGATGGATTGTCCTCTTTGGTTGAGTCCCTCATCTAGATGGACAGCAAAAGCAACAACCACTTGTGTGAGCATAACGAGACTGCGAGCCGGCTACCCCTCAATATCCCAGAGAAAAAGAAAGAGAGAAATGAGTAGTTAAAGTTTTGTTTGTTAATTATTTGGTTTTTTGTTTTTAATTTTTGAAATTTAAGCCTATAATACCTACCTTACCGTATGTTTTCTTTACTCGGATGTCTACCTCTCACTGATATTTGTAGAAACCAAACCAAAATTTGAAAGAAAAAAAAAAGTACAAAAGTTATGTTTTTGTTTTTAAAGTTGGTTAGTATTCCTCTACTTTCTTAAGGAAAGATGATATATTGTAGGAAGAATGGAACACAACGTAGGAAATTTGAGTGAGAATATGCTTAAATTTAAAAAATCGAATGGTTATCAAACGGGATCTAAATTCTCTACTTTGATGGGGATGTCAGTTAAAGTTGATGTGTCAAGAAATATTCGAAAAATCCCATAATATTAAAAAAAAAAAAAAAGAAAAAAAAAAAAATCATTGTTCTCGAACTTCAGAACCAAAAAATCTGTAGAAATATTGGCATGGAATGCTTCAGAAGGATGTCTCAGTTATTTTTTAGATTTAGGTTCAATTTATGACTGATCTTATATAGGAATTAATTTTGTACGGTACATCCAAATGTTGTAGGTTAGATGGTATGTTTCGTAAGAATAATGAAAGTGTACCTAATCTAGTTTGGACACTAGTCTTTATATAACTTCCAAACAACTTCTCTTAACCATAAGCATTCAGAAAAAGAGTATTCTAAAAAACCAGAGATCCAGAACTAATCTTCAAAAGTAACTTCCAAACTTCTAAAAAGCATAAGGATTCATAACAGAGAAAAACTGCTTTACTGAATCATTCACCTCCACTTTCATTTCTCTTTCCAATAGGAGGCAGCATTAAAGAACTCTCCATTCTTCAACAAAAGTTCCAACATGAAACTCTCTTTTGAAAAAAAAAAAAAAACATAACTTCAAACAACAAAGAAAGGAAGACAAATGGGAGGAAGTAAAACCCAAACTCTCAAGAAACCAAAGAAGGAAAGGTCAAAGTTTCCACCTTGGGTGGTCCAAAAAGGCTCTTACAAGTCCTAAGCTGTCCAAATTGCTTGTAGATACCAGTTCTTGCTGTGGAAAAACTCATTGACATAACTTTCTTCAGCTTCTTCAACCTCTTTCCAATCCTTAACTTAAACTTTCGTATTCGGATTCGGAGACTCGAGGGTCTTCTTGATCTATTGCCATTGTTTGCTTGCTCCATTATCTTGTAAATCAAGAACTGAGCTTGTCTGTGCTTTTTCTCATCTGGGTCTTCTTTCTCCATCTTTGAGTATCCATTTTGATTCCTTGTCATCAAAATACTCATTTCCTCTAAAATAAAAACAGAGCCTTTAAGAAACAGAGAAGTTTCTTTAGAAAATGGAATCAACTCAGAATCAAGCATGAACATTCATTTCATAATGGGGTTTCTTTATATATACATAAAGAAAAATAAAGAGAGAGTCTTACAATGATGTAAGATAAGAAAAATGCGTGAATTATAGTTGTGATTTGTTAAATAAAAAAAAAAAAAAAAAAAGTTAGAATAGAGAAAACCGCCCATGCGTCATTCCTTTCTCAGCAAAAACCTACTATTAAACTAATTAAATTTTGTTCATTAGAGTGTGACAAATGATTCGTGAGTATTTAAGCCCCCGTTTGATAACCATTTGGTTTCTTGTTTTTGGTTTTTCAAATTTAAGCCTATTTTCTCTCAAAATTTCTACAATATGCTCAATCCTCCCCACCATTTATCCATCTTTCTTTAAGAAAGTAGGAGAATACTAACTAACTTTTAAAAATAAAAACAAACTTTGGGAAGCTACTTTTTTTTTTGTTTTTAAAAGTTGGTTGGTCTTCCCCTACTTTCTTAAAGAAAAATGGATAAATGGTGGGGAGGATGAAGCACATTGTAGGAACTTTGAGAGAAAATAGGCTTAAATTTGAAAAACAAAAAACAAGAAACCAAATGGTTATCAAACGGGACCTAAATATTTTGATGGTATTTAAGAGGGATTTTCCTTGTAGTTTTATGGTAGTTGAAAACCATATTATATTCTTTAAAAAAGGCTCAACTTTATTAAGATATTATAAATAATGTGAAGGATTAGAGAAAATGAAAAATATATTAATGTCAACCACACTTATGGGTGGGTACTCAATTATATATGTACAAAAATGTCAAAATCTAAACAATTATTGATTAATGAAGAAAACTTGAATCTGTTATTTTGGGATCTCTGCAATATTCATTTTGTTTATTGTTCATCAATCTCCATACTCAAATATATATGAAAAGAAAAGAAAAGAAGATTGAATTAGCATTTTGTCAACATTTAATGATGTGGGTAATAGTGTAAAGCATGTGATTGAATAGGCTGGATAATAATGGAGTTGTCTGGGTGTGAATCTTAGCTCTTTTAAGATAAAGTAATCAAACTTTAGGAAACAACACATAAAATAATGCATTATTGCATATAACCTATGGTTTAGCATTGGAAATATAAGTATAATAAACTGAATAATTTATGTGAAAAATTATGAACCACCAGCTGCTAATAGAGTTGGCAAGTAAGCCAAGCCGCCCGAATGAACAATGGACCTACGTTTTGGATCCATGTGGCAATTTTTAATTGGTCGCCATCGGTCACCAGCTGGTTAGAAGCAAAGTCAAAAGGTTGAATGTGTGAAGTGAAGCCTGCAATGTGTAGAACAGACAAAGAGCTGGCCGATGCCTAAACGTTTCTTCAAGAGTCACCTTGCTCATAGCTAAAGGGTCGGTAGAACCTTTGAAAATCATTGAAAATTGTTTATGATTTCATTTATTGGGTTTCCATTACTAGTTCGATTTGATTCGGGTCGGTCTGGGTCCCTTTCAAGTCTCGTAGATTAAGCACGTTTAGAGGGTGTTTGGAGTTAAGAAAATGCGAATGATTATAAGAAAAATGAGGATATGAAAAAGAATGGTTATCGGGGAGAATAATTATATATTTGGGGTGCGAGAGTGATTATGGAGTACTTGTTTTTTAGTGAAAATAATGGCTATGAGTAAAACAAAATAATGAATATGATGAGAATGAAAATCAGTTATAAAAAAATAAAAAGTAGTTACGAGGAAAATAAAAAATAATTATGAAACGAATTAAAAAAAATATATTGTTATTGAAAAATGAGATTGTGAAAAGAATGATTATTCGTGTTCCAAACACAAAGAATCATTATCCTTCTAATTCTCTTTATTTGATCTTTTTTGCCCTCAAACTCCGCTTTGTGTTTTTGCTATGTTGCTTTTTTATCATATTTAGAAAGAGGTTTTGAACATATAACTTCGTGTGATGTCTTTTGTCATATAAGATGTCACTAGAGCAATGCTTTTGTGACAATATTATTAACATGATCTTCAACATTTAATATAACAGATATAGACTTGGAAATAAAAGTTTATGCAGCCATGTTGAATGGGAAGAAGCATAGGATTCTCATTTATTAAAATACATTAGTTTTTTCCACAATGAATGGTTGAGAATAAAAGGCTCACAAGAACATTAAAAATGAGAGTTGACCAATTGTTTGAGCTTTCAGCGTCAGGTTTGAGACAAAAATAAAGAGTTTGGACGAACAGAGCTCTGTTTTATTTTGTTTTTGTTTTCTTCTTCATGCATGTCGTCTGCAAGCATGCTCCTTACTTTCTTTTTTTTTTAATTTATTTATTTTTCAAACAAAGAAGCAAAGTTAGTAAGTGATGATGTCTGTTTGATGTTTCAGTGCCTAATGGCTTGAGATGTTGTTCTTCACAAGGCATTGACTTTTGAGGATGTTGATGTTTGCAATGACACACAAAGACAATATAACCTTGGAATTTGTAAAAAATACATGTTTTTCCAATTTACATGTCAAAAGTTTTATATTTGGTGTAGTAATGAGAAGCATGAAGATTATTTTGATGCAGGTCAGTTGGACAAGATTTGATTACAAGATGGCATCTAGATGCTGGTTTAATTGGGAAATGGGAATTGTTTGGATGGATAAAATTTTGCTTGTTCGTGAATCCTTCCAAAATTAATTCTCTCTTTATCTCGACCCACAAATTTCTTTAGAGTATAACTCAACTATAGTAATGAAATGCCTTGAATCAATTCAATTGTGCTGATTGACGGACTAAAAAGAGATTATGAATTCAAATTTCGAATGAACGACATAAATCTGTGTTTTCTCTATTTTTTTCTTTTTGTTTATATGATGTCATAACATCATGTGCCAGTTTAAGTCCCTATATGCGTACTGAAAGAAACCGTTTGAAAAATGTTTGCTTTTAAGTGGACTTTTCTGTCACACCATCAGAAATTTATTTAATTTCAGCAATCCAATTCTTTGGAGTTGATGTCGCGGTATATCAAAATGTAGTGTTCAGGCATGTTTAATAATAAGGGAAGATTTTACATAAGACTCTGATACCTCAATCTGTAGCTATTACATGGCCTACTACAAGTTAATTGAACATTCAAAGCTAATGAAACGTGACCTCCCAAGCAAAATTTGTTACAAAGATAAAACAATCTCAAGTTTTTCATCTTCCATACAGCTCTTGGCTAATCCCCACACGTCTTTCTGAAACCAATCTCCTAAAAAACATTTCCATCAATTTCAATTATTTTCCATAATTGTGTGTTTCAAGAATTTATGCACATCGTCTCATTAAACTATTGTCTCACCCAATGACCTAAGAAAATTAGTAAAATACTTAGAATCCTAAACAGTTGCCGCTATACATTGAAGTCCACCATTTCTCTTTGAACTTCTAATGAGATTTGATATAAATTTATAAATGTGGGAGTGATGGCATGCATATAAATAGAGGAAGCAAGAAGAGTAGTTAAGTGTAAACCACCATAAAATGGCCCAAACAAGCTAAGCTATTTCAAAACTTCTTAAAGGACGATTCTTTGAACTGTCCAAACTTATTTTCTGTTATTTATAGGCATGACATTCCCAATAATCAAACCAAAAATAAGGATTGAAAAAGGAACTTCCTTTTTTTGGATCTTAAGTTATTCAGTCATACGTATTAACTTATTCATATTTTTAATATTACTTCTTTACAGGAAATTGAGTTTAATTTTCAAGAACTAATGAATAAACCCACTAAAATCAGAATCAAGCACTAAATATAAATGTGTAGACAACAATACACTACACAATCATCAGGCAATTACACTTTTGCCACCTACAAATTAGCTCATTAAAATAGTCAAGACAAACATAAATGGACTAAAACACACATAAACAAATAAATAATGCTAATTAGTAAAAACAAAACCATTTTAGGATTACTAAAAACAACAAAAAACGAAACGAAACCCACATTATGCTCTAGAAGTGATGAAACTTAAAGATAAATTGATCAAAACTACTTGCAAGCATGAAAATAGGTAGAACATGGTACTGCTCATTCGCTCTTCTTCAAAAAGATAAACAACACACACAAAGTACACAATAAATAAAACTTCTGCGGAAAACATAACTCAAAGAAAGAAAAAAAAAAAGAGAAAAAGGTTTTTTCATGTCATCAAGAAGTTATGGTAGAGAATAGAGAATATGAAGAAAGAGTTCTTCAGAAAGATGCAAGGAGGTGAAATAACTTAAACAAAACACAGGCGGAAGCCAGGGCAGAGTAAACAAAACTTGAATTCTACATGTATCCTCCTTGCTGTGGCTGCTGCGGTTGTTGCGGTGGCGGCTGCTGGTAATTTCCGTAGCCTCCGTAGCCACTGTAGAACATATTAGGGTCCTGGGGAGCTGGAGCATAGCTATAGTTTTCATATCCTCCTTGACCATACCCATAATAGCCATCACCACCACCACCTCCGTTCCATTGGTTCGGATCTGCCTGAGTCTAAAAGATGATGAAACAAAATAACAAATTATTCTGGAACAGATACTATCATAAACAATCTTCAGTCATGCGCAAAGAGTACGATACTACTACCTGTTTATTTGAAG
Source organism: Sicyos baderoa (assembly GCA_037832685.1). NCBI lineage: Eukaryota > Viridiplantae > Streptophyta > Magnoliopsida > Cucurbitales > Cucurbitaceae > Sicyos > Sicyos baderoa. The sequence goes on along the minus strand of JBBMEF010022915.1, from coordinate 5,020 downwards.
GACTACGTCCCCATGAAAGTCTAATGTTCTGCCCACCAATTAGCGTTCCATTCAAGACGCGTAATGCTTCCTCGGCAGAGTTTCTACAATACAAAATGATAATCATCATTGAATGTCATTTTACCAATTCGAGAGAGATTAAGATGCTTAGGTACATCTTTGCATTACTTACCTTTCTGCAAATTGAACAAAACCACATCGTTTGCCTACTGGTATCTTTACGTGCACCAATTCCCCGTATTGACTAAAAACTTGTCTCAAGTGTTCGTCTGTGATATTAGAATCTAGATTCCCCACAAATATCTGCAAAATAGCGAATTGCAAAATTATAAAAAGGCAACTAAAATTGAATGGAAAAAAAGAAAAATGGTAGAGTACTCACAGTTGTATTATTTGGATCATTCTCATTTTGAGCCCCACCTTGAGAATTCTGGTATGAAGCTGCATGCAGAAAAAGTAAACGAGTATGTGAATTTTAAAAGCTGGTCTTATTTTAACTTGAACTATGCACTTTTACAAGCTGTCTTATTTTAAATACGCGAATGAATTGCACCAATACCAATCACACAAAAAATTACAAAAACAGAAGTAAAAAATAAGATAAGCCTATCCACCATGTATGGGTGTTCTCTTCTAACAACATATCATAAAGACAAAAGTATAAACAATCAAATTGAAAAGCCTAAGGCAGCCCCCAAAACACCTTTTCTGGTAGAGAGGCGAGGCAGAAGATGTGAGGCATGGCAGCATGTGGTAAAACCACATAATTTTTTTTATTAGAACTGCCAAAAATACACAAAATTGGGGAAATAAAGAATGGGAATAGAACAAAAAAATCAAAAACAAAGAATCCGTAAAATTAAACATAGAAAAAGGCATGTTCATTTTATAATAAATCGAACTAATAACAGTAATTAACAAAGTAGGAAAGTTCAAAAATACAAAAGAGGCATACTTTATGAAATCTTGTAAAACTACAAACTAAGGTTTAAAAGAAAAGGTTTGAGGTAGCACCCGCACCACATAAAGGTTTAAAAAAGAAACTACCAGTTTTATCCAAGCTGTAACAGATGTAGCAAGGTCAAACATTTGTCCTCGCGCATATAAAAAAAATGATTCGAACACAAAATAGTGTGAAACTTAACACAAAACTATAAATGAAGAAAGTAGCCAACCATACCATAACATCGCAATACTCATTGGTCCAATTCAATATAGAAGAGGTACATATATACTACTGAGCATACATTAATACATTAGGGCCAACACATTGAAGGAAGACTAAATTAATACAAAGGAATGAAAGCACAGAATATTTGGCTAAAGAATGAAAAACTAGTATGAAATAATAATAGAAGAAATCTAGAAAAGTCATAAGATTCTTCTCTAGGTAATGGATCTGTCAGCATAAACGGGATCAAATAATCATATACTGGGAAGAAAAGAAAATGAATGTAAATCCTTCAACCCCTATATATTAGGAGGTGAAGAACTAGACAATCTATGCAGCCTGCTATAGCTTTTGTAGAAGGGAAGTACAGAATAAAACTAGACCGCTATCCCAGTTATTGGAAATTACAAGCAATCATCTACCTAAAGAACCTATGTGGCCGAAGCATTAAAAGTATCGAATGGAATTAGACTGAAATGCCAGGGAGAGAAATAAAATACCCATGCAAATGAAAGGAAAACTAAACGTTGCAGAACTGAAAGTAAGAGGTAAGACATTTTGCGGGAAAAAACTGACGAAAATAAAGTAACGTACTAAAGGGTAAGCATGTCAGCTGAAATCAGTGGCGGACCCCAAGCTGACACAGAGCATATTGACACCCTGCTTACAGAAAAGAGGAGTTTTATAAGTTTATGAATCTCTTTAAAGTAGTAACAGCGACCAAAGTTCGAATTGGAAGTAGACTGAAGGAAAAGGCATGAAAGGCTACTATCTTCCAAGGTATAATGGCGGGAAATTTAAATGCTAGAAACCTAGATATAAAAGTAGCAAAGAGGAGCTAAATCCAAACTGAAAATAAAGGTTGAATTGCATCTGGGCATATTGAAAGCAAAATGCATGCCTAAACTCTAAACACAACTGCAGCAGCCATACAGTATAAAATAAATGGATGAGAATACATTTCACAGAAAATTAAAGTTCAAAATTCCCCAATTGGGGATAGATAATTACTTTTTTCGTATTGCTGACTGCCAGATGTGTTCTTGTTAGAAGCAGGTCCAATTCGCATGGGCCTGGATGAGCAGATGACACCATTCATCTCAGTCATTGCCCGAATTTGTTCACTCTCGTCTCCAAACTTAACAAAGCCATAACCTTTAGTGCGTCCGGTTAGCCTATCAATCACAACTTTGGCACTCTTAACAGAGGTATAACGCGCACTAAACGTCTCTTGTAATACGTAATCAGTAACATCTCCAGCTAAATCCCCTACAAAAATTGTGTAATCGGGAGTGTCATCCTGTCGCTTCTCCCCTGCCGATGCCCAGTTCAATCTATAATTCTGACCCCCATTGGGCATAGCAGTGCCATTAAACGTTTGAAGTACTCTTTCTGCAGCAGGACGGTTTAAGAACTCAATAAAACCATAACCATCGGACTGGCCGGTTTGCTTGTTCCGAATGACTTTCACAGAAGAAACCTGGGGATAAAAACATCATTAATTCTAAACAAGCAAGTAACAATAATAATTGAAACTTCTTCCGCTTCTCATCCACCAGGACTACATAGAAATAATCCAAAAAATAATCATAAATCTCCAATACCTTCCACAATCAATTACAAAAATATATAGGGTGATGTTATAGAGACGTACCTCGCCTGTGTGAGACAAGCAATTAAAAATATAGGTCTCGTCCATCCAGTACTGCAAGTCTCCGATCCAGAGCGTACGGACCTCATCGGCGTTGGCCGGTTGTTGAGGCGGTTGGCCTTGTGGAGAAGCAGACGGCGGCTGCTGCGGCCACATCTGAGGGACGGGCTGCGCTTGAGGCGGCATCATCATGTAACCAGGTTGCTGTTGCTGGTACTGGGGGGCTTGGTGAGGCATATTGTGAGGGGAAACGCCAGGCACAGGCTGCATCGTTCCGGCGAAGGGAGACTGAAATCTTCTGGATTTGGAGAAGAAAAGAGTTTGGGTCTCGTCGGAACAGAGTGAAACCCTAACCCTAAGTGGAGGCAAGCGAAAGGGAAAGAGATGAAAATAAAAAGGAGAGGATCGTGAGGATGTGATTTGTTTATCGCTTTAAAAGGAAATTTATTTAAATAATAGCAAATAAAATTTTCGAGATACGTTATCTGAAAATGCTTTGAGGCCGAGATTTGTAGAAAATTGGGCCCATCTTTGTATTTCAAAAGATACGACGTCGTATTGACGCTGCAATCCAACGAATCCAGAAGCGAGCTTTTGAATGTCCAGAATGATACCGACCGCAGGGAAATATTTTGTTTTATTTTTCCTATTTCAGATGGCAAACAATGAGTAAATATTGAATAGAAAGAAGAAAAAAAAACTCAATATCATAATCTGACTTATTCAAACCGTGACCAATCTGAGAAGCTGTTTATCTTCTTTTTTATTTTATGATAGAAGCTGTTTATCTGGGTTGTGGATAGTTAATAAATGTGAAAGATAAAAATATTCTTTTTCATCCGAGTTTTGAGCATAGTTTTTGTTTAATATCTATGATGTTTTTGGTACAATATATTTGGAGGAATATTTATGCACATCACCTATAAAACAATATTTATATATGTCGCTTAATATCACATTCGATTAGATTTTAAATTTAAAAGATAAAAAAAATTAAAATAAAGAAAAATAAGATGTGATTCATATTGGGTCACTTAAGTGAACATTAATATTTAGGTTATACTTAGACATCACCTAAATATTTCTCATGTATTTGTACGTTTTATCTCAAAAGAAAAAAAAATAAAGGGTGCGGACATTTACATATATAAATATATAAAAATAATAATATAAATGATCATAATTTAACCTAATTTGAACTTTGAAATAAATATGTAATATTTTGAAATTTAAGGATCAAATGGAATAGAAACTAAACAAAAAGAAGGGAAAAGTGCACAAACAACTCCTAAACTATGCAGTTTGTAATAATCGCATCCTTAAATTTTAAATTTGATCAATTAAGCTCCTAAAGTATGATAAGTGTTGCAATTACGGCAAAATTAAGTGAAATAAAAAAGGGCAAAATTGCCATTTAAAAATAAAGAAGGTTTATCTCTCTCCTTCGCCTTCTTCATTGCTGCACGCCGCCGCGTCGGCCTTTCTCTCTTTAATCTGCAATCCCTCGCTACCGCCACTCTCCGATTTTAAAATCCCTCCATGTTAGGATCTCTTGAAAAGTGAGAGAGTTCAACATCAATATAAAAGAGATATGAGTTATTCCTCTCATTCCAATTGATTTTAAGGTGGAACCTCATATTCAAACTCAACCAAGTATTTGGTCCAATAAAATGAAATTGAGATCTGATTCAAAATTGGTAAGCCCAAAAGAGGAACCATCTTGAGGGGCATGTTAAGATAGAATCAATATAAAAGAGATATGGGTTACTCCTCTTATTGCCAATTGATTTTGAGGTGGAATCCCATATTCTCTTGCACTCCAAAATTAGGGTTCCGATACAAAAACCAAGCCCTGAACCAGACACTCCAAACCCCGCTCGACTGAAATTGGTTTCTGAGATCGTCGCATTTCAAAGGTTTGTTTTCTGGAATATTTTATTCGTCAATTATTTCGTCGTTAATTGTTAGGATTTGAGAGAACTGATTATTGTGTTCATGTGATTTAGAAATGGCAACCCAAGCTGCTGTTGCTGCTTCTTTCAGTGGCAACATGAAGGCAATGCTTCTTTACTTTTGTTTATTATTTTGAGTTTATATTCATTGGTGTTGGGTTTAACCAAATGTGAATGAACTAAAACAAACACTAAATTGGCTAAATTAGTAGATAACATACACAAAGTAATTATTCATGCAGAATA
>JBBMEF010022856.1:0-17822 GCA_037832685.1 Sicyos baderoa | reverse complement strand
CGCAGCACTTGGGCGGAGGGCACAACGTACTGTTGCCCCGCTGGCCGGGATGATGACGAGGTCCGCCTCGTCCCCGTTCGTGGAACAGAAAAGTTACCGATTTTGTAGTTTCGATTTACTTTTCCACGATGCATTGTCCCTAACTGCACACCACCATTTATGAACTCTTCCTAATAGAGACTCTATCACTTCTCTCTCTATTTCTTCATCCCTCCAAGTTGCTGTTCAGATAAGAGTAACACTAATACCCATCTACTCTGCCCCTATATAGGAAACAACCCTGGGCTCAAACTCATCTGCCAGTGATTTCTTCACTTCCTGCAAAAAAATGAAAGAAATTACTACTACTACTAAAGTTTTCAACTGTTCATTCACAATCTTGACTGTTGGAGTAAAACATGTTTCCAAGCTCAGAATTTTCCATACTAAGGAACATTTGCATAATTGTGTTTGTAGTTTTGTTTCTGGAACGATAAAGTCGTTTTCTTAAGCCTTGTTTGATAACCAATTGATTTTTTGTTTTTGGTTTTTGAAATTTAAGCCTACAACTAATACTTTAATATATGTAGTTTGTTACTTGGATATCTACATCTTACCTATATTTGTAGAAACCAAATCAAAATTTGAAAACAAAAAAAAGTAGCTTCCAAAAGTTTGTTTTTGTTTTTTAAAGTTGGTTAGCATCTCACTCCATGCTTCAATTCTAGAAACTAAATGCATAAACAAAAACATCATGTAAAATCATTCACAACAAAGACAAAATAATGCAGAAGTTGAAGTGTACAAAAATGTGATAATTAAAAGAATGATAGAGAAGTATAAGCTTAAGTAAAGTACCTATTCTTATCTTCTTTCGATAGGATCTGGGATTGCCCTAAACTCAATCCCTTCAACGATTATGCTATACCTATTTGCAGTCGGATATAAACCAAATATAATATCACTATCACAAGGTTCTTCATTGCAGAACACGGCGATTTCCATTTTCAGCCATCCGTCCTCTCTTCTCAGTGGTATGTGGGGAATCCTTTCGATTTGCCCAGTGGATACCTCTCCGTTTTTCCTTTTCTGCGTTAGGAGGAAAAGGGTTTCAAAGGGGCCTTCATTGGGCAGATCATGTTCGAGGCTCAGAAATACAATATACACCAAGTAATGTACGCCGGTAGATAGTATGCCTCCCTCAATGGTGGATTTTATTACACAAGAAAATTCGCCAAAATCACCTCGTTGAACCTTTTCAAACCTGTGATAACAAACATTTCATTTGTGTTAGGGTCTGTTCTAAATTAACTAGAACGGCTCTATCTTCTAAATTTATTTAAAGGTAACTTACCAGGACGGGGGATAGTTGTCAATCAAAGACCAGACCTCCGGGGGATCCATTTGTAAGTCCTCGACGCCTATGAGATAGGATCGATGTCCTGTATCCCTCTCCATAGCCAAAATCGAGTTTCCCGCTCTTAAACGTATCGGATTGTCGCAAATATGGAAGTAGAGCTCCCTTTTAGAAGGGAATATCGGAAGATTTGGCACATTTTCTAGTCCCACCACAAACGGGTTCCAAAACTTATCTAAATAAGCTATCTCCCTAAACTTTTTTGACATTGTCGCCATCTGACAGAGCACTCTCGGGGTAGCAATGAAACCGAAAATGTTTTCAACGAAATCTCCCGACATATCCATCTCTGGTAGATCCTCAATTTGTCCATTCTTCTCTCCCATTTCATCGGGAGTATTCCCTGAATCAGCCTTGTTTGCACCATCATGTTTCTCCTCAACATCTTCTTTCACACAGGGCACTACAACATCTTCTTTCACAGGTGACTCCACAACATCTCTGGTAGTTACATGTGACTCTTCAACACCCATCGGATGTGATTGGCTAGCATCTAGGGCAATAATGCTGGATGATGGATCCACCATCTCTTGCTTAAGATCTAGTTCTAATTTTACATGGTCAGCAGATATATTTTCCTTTAGTTCAATCTTAACTGTCACAGAACTAGACGAAATAGAATGAGTTCTTACTTGAGACCCTAAAACAGGGCTGACCTCAGATTCCTGGTGAGCAGAAGAATGGTGCACGAGATCTGCAGGTTGAGACTTCAAATTACTCTTCTCCTGGGGCTCCATATTCACATCATCCAGCTGGGGCTTTGTGTCCTCACTCCCTATCTGAGCCTTTATATCTTCACAATCCAGCAGGGGCTTCGATTTGAAAGCCTCCGAATCGATCTTTGAATCCTTTGTTTTCTTTGTTGTGCAAATCTTTCACAGTTAAAGCAGCTTCAGATACCACAGTTTTGGTCACAGCAACTATAGTTTCCAGCTTAGGAGACTCATTGACACTAACCCCATCTTGAAGTATCCCTTCGAGCACTGCAGGACTGTCATTCGTCTTCCCAACATTATCCCTTTCATTTCGAAGGGCTTCATCGAGACGTCTGATCAAATCTTCCTTGAGGCCTCTGAAGGACAATTTTCGCCTCTTAAGCTCCGCTTTCAACTCAGCAGCCGTCCACTGATCAATCCGGCCTTTCCAAGAATCGGATATTTGGAAGACATGTGGACACACACAATTCAAACCTGAAACAGGCAAAAACAAGAAGACAAAGCCCACCACCATTGTTAGAGAGAAATTGTAACCCTAATTGCAGAAGACAAAACCCACCAGAGAGATTAAAAGAAAGAACAACAAGAACAACAATGAAATAGCGAAAAACAAAGCCTCAACTAACCAGAAAACAAAGGAAGATTATGGAGAAATAGAGAAACAGAGAAATGAAAAGGATTAAAAGGAAATGTGTTTCTCACAAATTTAGGGTTTTCGTTTCTTCGACGTGAATCGCTATCGGAGATGGAGCGCAGCGGGAGGACGTGAAACTGAACTGTTTTTCGTTTTTAAGTTTCTTCCGACTCAAGTTTTATTTTCCCAAATGCACCCTTCATCATTTCTTTCCATTTTGTTTTTTAATTAATAATTTATAATGAAGTCTTTTATTTACTTATTTTTACATATAATTAGCGTTTTGGAGGAAAACAAAGAGTAAGTTTTAAATTACTATTATTTGTGATGAGAAGCACTTTCCTAATTTTATTTTAAATGGATTTAATTGCATATAAAATTTATGTTAAAATATTTTGAGAAGTGAGAAACAAAATAAAAGCTATTGTTTATCATATTTTACAAATCAACCCAAAGTAAAAGAGTAATTTTATTTAAATCAAATTATAATTTGTAATCTATTTTATTGTATATGAAAAAGTTCATTATAAGAACTCATGGTCCAGCAACGAACAACCCCGCCCAAATCAAATCAATCTGGAAACTGAAACATTGAACAATAGTTATATATATACACACATTATATTATTAGGGCTATTCCTATTCTGGCTCACTCTCATCATGTACCAAAAATATAATTACTTTTTTTTTTTTTTTTTTTCCAAATCTCTCCTTAAATCTTAATTTTGGATTTCATTTTATTTTCTTTTGAAAACACCATAATTTCATAAACTAAAAAGGAAATTAACCTCCAAAAAATAAATCTTCATAAAACGGCAAAATATAATTACTTTTTTTTTTTTTTCCAAATCTCTCCTTAAATCTTAATTTTCGATTTCATTTTATTTTCTTTTCCTAAACTAAAAAGGAAATTTACCTCCAAACAAATAAATCGTCATAAAACAGCAAAACAAGAAAGATGATATGAAAAAATGTGGATCTAAAGAACAATGTTTGAGGGGCCCAATATTATAGTATATAAATATAATAATAATTTTAATAATAATAATAAACAAATGGTTCTCCTAAACTTTCCAAAATAGAAACCGAAGAATTAAGATATTATTATATATCCTAAAAAAAAAGATATTATTATATAAAAAATAAAAAAAGGATTATATTTTGTATGTATATAAATGGGCCAGCCCATAAAATCCTAATAGCCCTAATAATATATAATGCATTGTTTTGTTGTCTATTTCATTTGTCGACAAAAACCCTTTTTTGTGCTGCCTTCAACCTTTGCGTTGCCCGGCTCTCAGTTCTGCCCTCCTTTCTTCTGTGAGTTTTCCTCTGTCTTCTTAAATTTTCATTATATATTTATATATATATAAATAAATATTAGGTAATTAGTATTTGATTTGCAACAGGTTGATCAATTCTGTAGCTAGATTTCTGATTTCTCAATTAGAATTAATAATTGTTGTCGAATGTTTCACTTTCTCTGACGAGATTCATCTGGGTAGTTGTTGGACCAAGATTTCTCATATATTTAAGGAAATAGTCATTCCTTCAGGAACCAAAATTTATTTAAAATTTCATACGAGTTTTTTTATAAAAAAATCAAATATTTATAGCTAAAAAGTTTGAAAAAGAATTTCGTTTGAGACCAAAAAATCAAATATTTATACCTTATTAATTTGTTCATCTGATTCATTATCATTTATATATATATAATAGTATTTGATTTGCATATTGATCTATTCTCTAGGTAGCTAGATTTGTGATTTCCCAATTAGAGAATTAATAATTATTGTTGAATGTTTCAGATTGATTTGGGTGGTTGTTGAACCATGAGTTTTAAATGTGTAACCCTTAGTGCTAAAGAGTATGAAACGATTGTGGAATACATTAAAGAATACGTTGCAGCTGCGTGGAGGAGTGAGGTGAGCTGCTAATTAATTAATTTTTAAAAAATATTGAATTAATTAATTATTTGAATATTGTTTGATTTAAAAATATGTACAGGGTTTTGATGTCCCACACTTACCTAACTCACGTGTGGGAATGGGACCGGGTCTAGTTTGCCCTGTGTTAGATTTAGATGCCCACAAGGATGAGCTCGATCTCTATGGAGGCTTAGCCGTTAAACACTACAACCATCTAAACGGAACCGACTTCGACATCGTACGATTTGTTAGGGTCAATATTCAAGTTTTTGATCCACAACTTACAAATTATTTTATAACCTTCCAGGCTAAGTCCTCGCCCAACTACCTCACCGAAACCTTTCAAGCTAAAGTCAGAGTACGTGACCAAGGAACAGAGGTCTCTTTTTGCAGGCAAGTGCACCATTTTCGTTAACTTTCTTTTATATCAACTCTCTTTCTATGTTTCTTAAACACATCAACTTATGTTGCTCTTGTGCTCTGCCCCCATGCAACTTTTCAATTTTGAAAATACTTGTCTTCTTTTTTTTAAATATATATAAACATCATTTTCGTAATTATATATTTTGTGATAAGAGACTCTTTATTTGATGCCCCACGATTACTTGGTCGGAGTCATCTTTGTAATATGAGTATACTATATGAATTCTCTTAAAACTCTATCCCCATTTGATCTACATTTTGTGCCACATTCGATTGACATTCTCTATCCGGGTTGAGCAAAATAAATTTCTCATTGCAATCCGGAAGAGTCTTAATAAATGAAACCAAAAATTCATAAGTTTCAAGATCATAAAGACGCCAATCTTTCTTACCAAAAGGATATCTAACAAAAATATATTTGAAGACAACGAGGCCTATTTACAATATGACACAAACACTCGATATAACACATATATTATTATATGAAGAGCATGAGCAAATAAGAATTCATGTGGTGTTTTTCCATCCAATATGACAGTAGGGGTATTGGTGGAGCGATTGGTGGCCACCTGTTTCTTTCTTTTTTTTTTCGTTTTGCTTTTATTGTTTTTTTGTTTTTTCGGTTTTTTTTTTATTTTTTTAAATTATGTTTTTCTTACTTTTTTTTTAGCAATTTTTTTTTTTTTTCAAATTCTTTTAGTATATAATCTTTTATTCAAAATTTAATGTTCTTATTGTTTTAAAAAATTCTAGGATATATTTTTATTCTGTTTTGATATTATTATTATTATTATCCTTATATTTCTTGATGCAAAGAAAATTTTGCAAAAAAAAAAAAACATGAATAATAGTATTATATCTCAACTAATGCTTACTCAATTGATATAATATATTAGTCGATAATTAGAAAGTTATGTATTTAAATTGTGCTTCGTCAATGTTATTGAATTAAAAAAATATATTTTGTGCTCAATAATTAATTGCTCATGAAATTCGAGTCTACTTTAAAATTAAAGCAATAAAAAAAATATATTAGAATAATTTTTTAATAGTTAAACTACACTAAACCTTTGACAATGAGTATTGGTTTAATAATACAAGAGATGATATCTTATTTTTAAAATACATTTTATAATTTAAAATTAATGGTTGTTTTATTATTCATTTTGTTTTGTTATAATAGTTTTCATCTATTTAATACAATTAATTTTAATTAATTACTTGACAATTATTCTCATCTACGAAATATGACATTTTCAAAATAAATTTATTCATTTCAAATCAACGCTTGTTAGATAATCAATTTTTTTTTTTTAAATTGCATTTAACTGTTCCCTTCTATATATTATTATTAATTTTTAGCTAATTAATTAAAATTTCTCACAAAAAGAACATTAAAAAAAATGATATGGTATTATTAAAGAAATATAAATGAGATGTTATTATCAACTAAAAATAAAAAGTGTTTTCACAAAAAAAAAAAAAAAAAAAGTGACAAAAATTTAAAATTACAAATGAATAATAAAAATAAAAGAAGTAATATTTTAAAAGAAATTCTCAAGTATGAAAAAATAATTTGAAACTTAGACTACTAAACAAATATGTTTTTTTTTTTTTTGTTATGAAGCAAACATTTGAAGAATTTGCTTGTAGTTTGGAACGTTCCTGGCCATGTTCCTTTGCTTTGTTAATGCATTTGTGTTAGAAGTTTTCAAAATGTGTTCTTATTTGTTTCTAGCTATGGATGTAGGAGATTCAAGCTATGATTTTTATAAAAGAATTGAGAGGAAGTGTTTGAATGAGAAAAAGATTGGACAACTAGATTGTTTGTAGAAAGAAAAGAAAAGGGTTGAAGATACAAAATTTATTCAAATGACAATTTTGCCCACCCAAATTAAGCTTGAAAGGGTTTATTACAATATTTTTCAAAGTTGAAGGGTATTAATTGATCAAATTGAAACTTTAGGGATGTAATTGTTACAAACCCCATACTTTTAAGGGTGGTTTGTGCAATTTTTCCAACAAATAAAGTGGAAAAATTATATACATATAAAAAAATCATAAATGTCACATCACTAAAAAGTAAACATCTTTTCCAACAATTCATCAAACTAAAAATCACATCCAAACGAGCTATTAACAATCACTCTACAAACCACTCTACAAAAAAACTACATCCAAACGAGTTATTAATAATCACTATACGAAACACTCCTCTAAAATGTCATCCAAACATCCTCTAAGAGTTTTATTAATAAGATGCACATCAGAAACAAAACATTTACCCTAAAAATACTTATGCAGTTTTGCTTGAAAACGTAAGGCACACCATTTTGTTGTGTAGTGATTATCAACACACGTTGTTTGATGTAAAAATGAATGGTCTTATGAGAGAAAAATGACTTTAAACTCTAAACCATTATCATCGTTGAGAAGTTTATTTTATTTTATTTTTTAAAATTGAGTTTCAATTATAATATAAAAATTAATAACAATAAAATTATTTTTTAAAATTGAAATTGATTGGTTCGGTTTTCATTCAAAATTTATGAAATCGATGGTTCTTTCGGTTCATTGCATTTTAAAATCGATAAAATCGATTTGGTTAAAGGTTATGGTCAGAATCGATCCAAATCAGACCCTCGACAGTCCTGTGGAAGAAGATGACAATAAAATTATTTTAATTTTATTATTATTATTATTTTTGTCAATTCATAAAATATGGTTAGTTTTATTTTTTAATCCAACCTCTATTTTAAAACTTTTTTTTTTTTGTAAGTTGAAGGACTAAAATTAGAATTTTGAAAATTTAGAGATGAAAATAAAATAAAATTGATGTTTATGAATTAGAATATTAAAATTGAACTTTTGAATGTTCAAAAACCAAATGACATCTACTTGATAGTTCAAGGACAAAAATGATATTTTACTTAAAATAATTTGAATTATATATAATCTCTTTATCATTAACATAATTAGCTTTAAAAAAAAAAAAAATATAATTAATTGTGTTATTCGAGTTGCCACAATAGAACAAAGATGAATAAATTATCAAAGTGGATCTCTTCAAGAAACTTATTTATAGGAGACTCATGTGGCTATATTGAGTAGAATAATCTATTATTAAAGGAAATATCATCATTTTTAGATGAATATTCTCAATTTAGGTAAATATTTCTATTTATGTTGAATTCCAAATAGGGTAAGTGGAAGATAAAGAAAATAGAGAAACTAGGCCGAGCCCCTCTTATAATTGAGCTTGTGATTTTCATTAGATCTTGACCACGAATTTCACTCATAACAGATATAATTTGAAATATTTTCTCAAAAATGGGTTTTTGCATCTCTAATCCTGAATTTTGTAAACCTCACATGTGTGATTTCCCCCTAAGCTTGATTGAAGCTTTCTATTTATTTTGTTTTGAGATTATAATAATTGCGGATGCGATATTGGAATCCGTGGCCTATAGTCTTTTAATAATAAACTGCTTAAACAGCTTTGGTTGGTTGGTTTTTTTCATGTTCTTTCATTTCTGTTTTTATTTTACTTTGTTTTCTCTATATCCTTTTTTTTTTTTTTTTGAAGAGCATTTTCTCTATTTTTTCAATTATATCAGTTACAAAATTTAAAACTTTTTTATTGATCCTTTACCTTTGCCTAAGATCACTTTTATTTTTTCCTTACAAATCTACATAATTGAGCATGCTTTAAGAATTTTGAGATGTTCATGGTCATAAGTTTCTTAGGTTAAAACTTTTTTTTTTTCTTTTTTTTTCTCACACTCACAATTTCATTCAGTAAACCTTCAATTAAAATAAATAAAGAGAAAGAATTAAGACTTCATTACATATATATATATATATATATATATAAAAGAATTATATATTTGGTTATATATATGAATGGGCCGGCCCATAAAATCCAAACAGCCCTAATAATATATAATGGTATTGTTTTGAGGGCAAAGTAAGGAAATGACTACATTTCCTAAACTATTTAGGCTGGTGTCTAAAATTAGAACTTTTAAAATGCATGTCTAATTGTAATTTTTGTAAATTTAAATTTAAATTCAAAAGTCTAGAATACCCCTCTAATTTCATTACTTATTTCCAATTATTTTTTTGAAATTAAACCTATTTCTTTAACTAAGATGAGAGAGAAACACCCTATATAACAAACTCCTAAATTTAAATGATTTTTTTTTTTTGAAGTACCTAAATTTAAATAATAAACAAAAATGTAAAATTCAAATTTGAAAAATGCAATTAAGAATTAGGTTTGTTATTTTTTAAAATAATAATTAAATTAAAATCGTTTAGCATATACCGAAGGCATACGTCCGAAGTACGTGTGAGTACCACCGCATTACCATTTGAAAAAACATATTAGAAACGTACGGAAGATCGCGCTCGTGCATATCTTACTAAACTCAAACTTCAATTATAGAAAGAAGTGCATGAAAAATTTCTAGAAACCAAATTAAAATGAATTTTCACACTAGTAAAATTCATGAAAATTTCAGAAATCAGAATCGTCCAAATTGGGCTGGGGGAAGATGGACGTTTGATTTTTCCTCTGCTTTTCTAGTAATGACGAGAGGAAAAGAGAAAAAAACAAAATATAAAACATGAGATAGAGAGGAGAGTTGGTTTTTATTTTTTATACATATATATTTTTTATAATTTTTTTGAGGAACTAAAATGAAACAAAAATGAAAGTGGAATTAAAAGTGGACATTTAAAATTCTAGAGACTAAAACAGAATAAAAATCACAGTTGAGGGGTTAAAATTGGACATTTGAAAGTCGATGGACTAAAACAGAACAAAAATCATAGTTGAGGGATTAAAATTGGACATTCGAAAGTTGAGGGACCAAAATGAAATAAATATGAAAGTCGAGGGACTAAAATGATATTTTAACCTAAATATTTATCAATAAAAGTTAAATATTTATTTTTTAATGATTAAAAGTTAACTAAATGACAATTTTTCAAAAAAAATATTAGATTGAATTGACATTTGAAAAAAGAAGAAGAAAAGAAATTAAATGGGAATAATTCTTCGCGGTCTTCATAATTTTCTCATATTGAATATGTGTCCCCATTGTGAAAAAATGAGTTGGCGGCATGTTGATTATCTTGATTGGTGGTAATTTATTTCTCATATTATTTTAGCATAGTAATACTCTTAGGGTTTGTTGGTTCCTATTCCCTAATTTGTACTAAAGAAACATATTTACATATTTGAATACATCTCAGGTAACACCCCACGATGATTTCACTTCTTTGGAGTTACACATCTTTTTTTTTATAATAAATATAAAACAAAAAAGAGTGATAAGATGTGTGACTCCAAAAGTGCCGCACGAGTGATATGGTGCTGTGGGTGTTGCACCCAAATTCTTATCTATAAAAAAAAGAAAAGTTTGAGTACTAATCCAAATAGAAGTCATTGGTTCAAATAACACTTTAGACATAGGTTCAATAGAAGTCATATTTAGACATTTCAAACAAAAGATAAGGGGGGTATTTTGGACATTTGAAACAAAATATTGGATTTTAATGAGACAAGTCCCTCCGCTCCAATCCTTTGGATAGTAAATTCCCATCGAAGAAGAAAAAAACCCTAGTCTGGTCTCTCTGTTCTCGTTTCAATTCCTTTCATCTTCGTTTGTTTTCAGGTTACAGCGACGAGTTTAGGCAGCGCTTTCAGAACCCTATTTGTTTTTGTTGGGTTTCTGGGTGTCTCTTGAATGGTTGCTGTGAATTTTCCCTTTTAATCTCTCTAATAATGGTGGGTTTTGTCTTATGTAATTAGGGTCACAATTTCCCACCTTTTCGCAACCTGAAGCTATTACTTCCGTGAGTCATTTTCAATATCAATAGTGTTTCTCTAATTTTTTAATTCATCTTCAATCATTGCATAATCTGGGTGTTGGTTTGTTTAGCTTTTTATTTATAGGAGATAATGGGTTTGTTTAGCTCTTGCATGTTTGTTTTGATGAACTCCCTGTGGTTACTTTGCTTCGTGTTTTTCTCATTTTGCCTTTGTTTCAGGTTTGCAAATTGAGCTGAGATGTCTTCCAAATCGAAATATCAGATACTTGAGAATCGGCCTATTGATCAGTGGAAGGTTGTCGAGTTGAAACAGGAGCTTAAGCGACGGAATTTGTCCATCAAGGGACTGAAGGAAGATATGATTAAACGTTTGGATGAAGCCGTTCGAAATGAAAGGGATAATGCTGAGGAAACCAATGGTGTTGATGGTGATCATCCTGTTTCAGATCCTGGCAATAACCGAGAACATGCATTGATTGATTCTGAACCAACGAAAGAAACGAATGAAGATGCTAACATGATTGAAAAGGTGGATGATGTTGAAGTTCATGTTGAGAAGAATGTCAGCACCGCAGCCGTGGGCGAAGGGGTTCTTCAAGATGGAGTTAGTGTCAATGATGATTCTCCGGAGGTGGAAGTGGGGTCGGCTGCCATCAATGTCACTATGGAAACTAAAATTACTGTGATTAAAACTGTGGTATCTAAAGTAGCATTAACTGTGGGAGGTTTGAAAAACATAGAAATGAAGGATAACGGGGATTCAAAGATCGATTCGGAGGCTTTGGAGTTGAAGCCCCAGCTGCATAGTGAAGATATAAAGGCTCAGCTAGAAAGTGAGGTTACAAAGCCCCAGCTGGATGATGTGAATATGGAGCCCCAGGTGGAGAATGATAATTTGAAGTCTCAACCTGCCAATCTTGTGCACGACTCTTCTGCTCCGGATGGCCAGGTATCTGAGGTCAGCCCTGTTTTAGGGTCTCAAGTAAGAACTGATTCTATTTCTACTGATTGTGTGACAATTAATGAAATGATTGAACTAAAGGAAAATATATCTGCTGACCATGTAAAATTAGAACTAGATTTTAAGCAGGAGATGGTGGATACATCATCCAGCATTATTGTACCAGATGCTGGCAAATCACATCCAATGGATGTTGAAGAGCCACATGTGAACAAGAATGTTGAAGAGTCACCTGCAACCAGAGATGTTGTGGAGTCACCTGTGAAAGAAGATATTGCAGAGCCCTTTGTGAAAGATGTTGAGGAGAAACCTGATGTCAAGGACATGATTGTTGATCTTCATAAAAAACATGATGGTGTAGATGTGGGATTATCTGAAAAGCTAAATTTAGATCGAAGTTCCGGCGATGATTCAATAGAAGATGCTATGGAGAATAAGGCCGATTCAGGGAATTTAAAAAGTGAAGGCCCTATATACAAAGAGGAAAAGTTTGCAGACATTGCAGTGCGAAGCTCAACTGCAGAGAAAAACAATTTGGATATAGAGAATGACGTTTCATCTTTGCCTTTTGATAAAAGAAAGCTTCATGGTAATGATTACTTCAGACCCTTTCTCCTTTATTTTTTTTTAATTCAACAATAATTAGGTCGTTAGATTTGAATTGATGACCGTTGGCGTGCCTAATAGGTCCTTACACCTAGTCTGAATTCATACAACATTGAAAGTGTCTGTTTTAGGTCCTTACATTTTCAATTTTGTGTCCAATAGGTCTTTGAATTTTCAGTATTGTATCTAATAAATCCATGAACTAGTTGATGTTTCTTAAAATTCATGAATTTACTAGATTCAACATTGAAAGTGCAAGGTCTTATTAGACACAAAATTGAAGTGAACTATAGCTATCCTATCCCTTTTTATTTTTCTATTGGTATTGTTAGATCAATTAACTGGATTCATTTTTATTTTTTTAAAATTTATATATTTTCTGTCAAATATTTGTAGGATTGTGATTTTCATTTTCTGGCGTGTGTAGATATATATAATATATATATATATATATATATATATATATATATGTATATGTAGTTTTAGAAGTTCACAGTTACAATTATACAAAAAATTAGTAGAAGAGTGCATCTCACTCTGTTTCTGCAGCTCCTTGAAACAAACTGTTGGTTCATAAAGTAATTGGGTTTAAGAAAATTGCTAGTTTTCTAACAATGAAATTTAATTTCTCTATATATTTTATAGTTTTTTAGTTATCAGATTGTTTAGTTGATTTAATTTGCTGCACTATCTGATTTGGCTTTTCTGAAATTGTTAGTGAAGTGATGTAGATGATAATGGTGGGAATTTGTATTTCAAATCAAGTCAAGTCACTAGGTTTTGAATTTGTATTTCATGAGATGTGGTAGACTGATTAATATTAGTTGTAAGTTAAAATGCAGATTTGTCGGTACCCAAAGCTTGCATTCGCCATTAAACCGAACTAATCGATCCTTCTTCCTTTTACAATAAATATTTTTGTCTGGCTCAACAGTAATTTTTTACTTTTTAATTCATTTTTTAGGGGGGATGGCTTTATGTGCTATTTGATTAGAAGACATGAAATTCATATTGATTATTGATTCAATTGAGGAACTTTATACTCTATTGGATTTTCATCAAATGCAGATTAATTGCCTTGGTTTTGTTTTTTCTGATGAGATTGTTTGGCAGATCAAGCGGGGCTTGGAAAAGAGTCCGGGAAGAGGCAGCGTAGGTGGAATGCCGAAAACCTCAAAGTTCCAGAGCCCCAAAACCTTGCTCATACATCCACTAGTAATTCAAAGGACATTCTTCAATCCACTACTCCAAAACGCAACTTCTCTAGGTCCGACTCCACAGCTAGCGATGATCTATCGAAGGAACGTGTCGGTAAGTTGAATTAGAAGACCTGACTATATTTCTAGTTCTGGGCAACCCGCAACATCCGATTCACTGGTCACTTTTTTGTCTTCTGCAGTTCCACCATCACCAAAACCTCCCACAAATTCGCTAAGAATTGATCGATTTCTGCGTCCATTTACCCTCAAAGCTGTGCAAGAACTTCTGGGTAAGACTGGTAGTGTCAACAGTTTCTGGATGGATCACATCAAGACACATTGTTATGTAACTGTAAGATTTTTTTACGTCAGGATCTAATTCTTCCTTCTTATAAGAGCTGCATAATTTTGGAATTTGATTCCTGTACCCAACCTTGAATCTTCTAATTATTGCTTGGAAACTAATGTCATGATGCAGTACTCATCGGTTGAAGAAGCCGTGAAGACTAGAGATGCTGTTTACAACCTGCAATGGCCCCCGAATGGTGGGCACCTTCTTGTTGCTGAGTTCGTCGATCCTCAAGAAGTAAAGATTCGAGTGGAAGTTCCACCGACTCCTACACCTGCAGCAGTTGCTCCACCAGTCTCTACCATGCCCCCGCCCAGGCAACCCGAGCCCTCACCCCCACCCCGTCAAGCAAGACAGCAACATGCTCCACCACCACCTTCCCTTCCACCACCCCCACCCACAAACAACCCTCCTCAAGCAAGAGAGCAGCTTCCACTCCCACCCCCGCCTGCGCTTCCTGATAAAGTCGAGACTCCCATTGTCACCTTGGATGACCTCTTCAGGAAGACTAAAGAAACACCTCGCATATACTATTTACCTTTATCTGACGAACAGGTGCAGGTAAAACTGGCAGCAGGTAAGGGAAGAGACACCAAGAAGTAAGGCGAGATGGTGCCAGCGTTTAGGTGTTGTGCATCGTAAGCTGCTTGTTGCTGCTGCACCTGTAGATTCGTGACTGAGCTTAGATTTTGAAGGTAAAAACAGGCATATGGGGCATGTTTGAGTGTCTTGAATGCTTGCAGGGAGGAATTTATCTCTGTTTTGTTGAAAATATGTGGGGGTTAGGAATATAATTTGATAGGTTTTTCTTGCATATTCGTTAGGATAGAGATCGACTTCTTTTGATTACTTTGTATTTGGTTATGTAAACATGTTGTCCTTTTGGAACAAAAGAACATACTATAAGTTAGATTTGTAGTATCATGTGATGCCTTCCTTCAATTTTATAACCCTAACCTCTTTGGATCTGATCAATTGCATTGCTTTTTTTTTTTTTAAATATATATATATATATATATATATAGTTTTCAGTGTTTTCTTTATGTAATTTGAGTCTGATGTTGGAATTCATTTTTGTCAACTCATTGTGAACGACTGGAGCTCAGCTGGTCAAACATCCAAATGGCCATGTCAACCCTAACACACGACGCAGACAACAAAGACAACTCGACTCCCTAATTCTTTCGTGGCCCGAAGTCCTCAACTGCTTGGATGTGGCTTTAACAGAACGACGAGTGACTCAACTTGTGTTGGTGGGTCGGAAACATGCAGGACGTGACGCGACTTGACGAAACTTCATGCTGTCACACAACGAAGCTACAAGCCTCGACATTTGGAATCCAGACAACAACCTGCTTGAACTGCACAGTGGCGACTCAAGAGTTGGTCGGACTGCGACGACGACCACACCCTTAGGCCGAAAAATTAAAATTTACGCGAAGAAAACCCAGACGGCTGAATGGAGCATTGAGGACTGGAAAGCGAGCTTTCTAGCGGCGACATCTTTGAATCAATGGGGTATCAATGGGACGATGCTAGTGCATTGCACGAAGCGTCTTTGAATGGTTGAGATGGGTTGCTCTAATTCCACAGAAGACTTAAAACTTAGGGATTTGCACTTATGGTTTATAAACTTAGAGGCTAAAATTTCCTTAAATTCCCTCATATTTTATATTCTATTACCAAACTAACCCTTCTCTTTCTTAAATAACAAATCTTGGGCCATTACAGATACCACATGGATCAAACCCACAATATTTTCCTTAAGACGTTCATGACCAGCACTAGGCCAAGTCATTATGGTTAAATTAAACAAAATATATCACCATTGATCTTTTTGTCAAGTTGACAATTTTAGTTAACGTTTCCCCAAAATTGGTATGCTTGAAACTCATTTTGCAGGGTTACAGAGAGATTAGGGGTGTATAAAATACTGAAAACTCTAAAAAATATCGAGTAATCATTATGGGGTAGCTCAATTGGTCAAAGAGGATCTTAGGGTGCATAAGATGATGAGTTCAAATCCATGATGACCACCTACCTAGAAATCATATTATATGCGTGTATAAAATTAATTAATGACATTTGTTCTTAGCAATTAGCATATTGGTATGATAAAAAAACAAAGAAAGATAGACCACCTGAGTTTGAGTTTAGTTTCAAGCAAATTTTATTTATTTATTATTATTATTATTTTTTACATATTTATGTCTATGAGCCAAGTTTTAAAAACCAACCAGCACAATAGCTAAGTGAATCAGTATATTCTCATAATTAGGTGGTCATGAATTTGAATCTCTCTTCATTTATAATTGAACTAAAAAAAATTAAACCTTAAAAGCAGAAAGATAAATAAATACAACTCGATAATATAATTCAACTAATAAATATACATATGTAGTTAGACGAGTTGACGGATTAGCCAACCCAAAACTTTATGTTTGATCCAAAATATTCTTCAACTCAATCTAACTTGGACCATCAAACTTAGGTAACTACCAAGTGATAACATTAAAATTATCAAACAACTACACATTTAATAAGCCATTGACTTAATCCTATAGCCAATAGGGTTGTAAATAATCCCCTAATCACTTTAATACCCATTAAAGTAAAGGTTAATTATTTAAGTATATCTTGTTCATTATAGTAAATAGACCCCACTATTATTAATGTGCACACCTTTCATATTTTATAAGGCTTCAAAAAGATAAACCAATAATTATTTATGAAGAATTATTTGAACAATGAAAATTAAATATCCCAGTACTTTTTTTTTTTTTTTGAGTACAAATAGGGGAGATTACAATACCGACTCTGGTTTACAACCAAACAATGAAACCACTACGTCATTGACCCTTTCGATAAATATTCAGTACTAATTCTCCTTTTGTTGTGTAAAATGTTTTTTTCCCATATTTTTTCAAATGAGCTGGCTTTCTAAATCAGGCACGGTTTTCATTTATATATGTGAGTGCAAGGAAATGTGACAACCAATTCCTATAATACACTGGCTGGCTCAATTAATTTGATGTGCATCAAGAAAATTATAGGAAATTAACTTTTAGATATGCTACATTATTATAAATTGACCTCATTCTCTCAAAATTAGTTATAATTTTTAGATTTTTTAAAAGTATATATGTTAGGAGAGGGGAACAAATATTGATCTTCGGGCTCGAATTACTTGTATTGTGATAGTGGAATTGAAATAGATTAACATCAATCAAGATAACCAACTACTCTACCGACCCATTCGACAAAAAGGTTTTTAGTCCCTACGATAGTTTCTATTTAATTTATTTATTTCAAAATTAAAGATTTTTATTCTTAAAATTTTAATAATTCTCCATTTTAATGTGTTTATATTTTTTGAATTTATTTATTTTCTCATTTTCTTTTACGAATTAAATTCATGTCAAAATTAAAACAATCATTTTATTAATATATAATTTAGTTATCTTTATGTTATTAAATTAATGGTCCTACCATTTCGTGAATACTATTAAAATGCCATAGTATCAGATTTTGAAACTAAATGTATACTAAAATGCTATTTTTAAGACCTTTTCTTGATCAAGATAGGAAAATAAAAAACTGTTCATAAACTAAAAAACTGTTATTTTTGGTTTTAAAAAAAAAGAAGTGTTTATTCTTGGGTAATAAGAATTGGGCGGTGGAGTAGCTTTTTTGAGTTTGGTGGGTGGCTTCAGTTTATAAGATAATAACAACAACAATAAATAAATATAATTATATAGTTATATATATATAT